>CABFWB010005469.1:0-44608 GCA_902151455.1 Timema bartmani | reverse complement strand
CCCCGTTCTCAAGGCCACACCATCCTCCCTCCCTTCCCGAGGCCACAAAATACGTCCCCATCTCCCTTCTAGAGGCCACGTCATATTTTCCTTACACCCTTCCTGAGGTCATGACCATAAGATCCCTCTTCTAGTTGTTAAACAAGATGTTGTAAACATCATGACCATCTGGTAAGTTTAGACGCGTTGCGCAGCTTGTCTTTACCTTTCTTTATACATATTTATAGATTCTTAGTTTAGTTTTAAAGTTGTTTTCTATCTGTCTGTAATACATTTGTTGAGTCAATAAGTTTAAATCATATAAATAGGTATAATTTATTAAATAATTAGCCTACAGCAAATATAATAATGTGTTTAGATTGAATTGCCCAATGTTTTAGATAGTACTAAAAAAACTTGAGAACACTTCCCAAAATGTCTGAAATTACAGCAGATCACTCCAGAGTCTTGGAACGGGAAATATTTTTTCCGCAGGAATTCTGAAAGGGGCCTGTACTCAGAATTGATACTTTAGTGCTCCAGGCTAATCCGTCTCCACAAATCAACTAGTTACACCTACAAGTTAGTGATATTATAAACTCATAGAGGGAGTGTGAGGATTAGAAAACTTTGACATGTTTTTGGAAAAATCCGGCTTAAACAACCACAAATCTTCTCCAGTAAAAATATTGAGAGCTAAAATAAACATTTATATTTAAATAATAACAACCTGTACTGTTATGTACATTAAAAAATAATAGCGCTCTCTAAATGGATTGCATGTTGTGATAGTAATTTGATTGATCAGCTTAGAATTAAATATTTTAAACAATTTCACAATAAGACATTTAATAAATATATTTAGTAGGTACTAAAGTAGAAGTGGTCGGCATCCGACATTTCGGGCAATAAATCGGGCATCTAAATAAAAATTCTGGAGTGTTGGGCGAGTCTTTTTTATGCCCGTATTTTGATCGGGCGTCTCAAGAACTTGGTATATAATGTTAGCTACTAACCTATAGTTCAAACTTTGAAAAAAGAGTGTTTAACTGATATTCATAATTGCATTATTTCAATTCAATTAATATTAAGCAAAGGTAAGTATTCCCTTTTATTAATTAATAAATTATTATGTTTGCTTTCAACAAAACTACGATAACGTTTCTCACAGGTTACAAGTCTACAACATAGAAAATCAAGATTGCTACAATTTAATTTTCTCTGTCAATGCCAACAACATAAAAATTCAACATTTCTACATTGAGATTTTAAGGCCCTATGCTTGCAAAAACTTAATTTAAATTAGTTTTATTTACATTTCTTAAATTTACTATTAATAACCAGATTTGTAGGCTATAAATAGAAAAATATGCATCAAATGAACATTAAATAGGAAATGACCATTTTGTATTTTGTGAATCTTAACTTGTAATTTGAAATTTAATAGGTCTGTGACAAAGTTGTTTCTATCTTTTTTAAAAATTAAATTAGACTGCTAGGCTTATAATTTGAAACTTTATGGGCCTGTGATAAAGTTGTTTGCAAAATGAAATGCCCGCCCGAATCTGCACGTGCCCGAGTATAATTTTGTAATGCCCGCCCGATACAAATATTTTATCTTCAGCTAAAACAAATTCACAACCAATATTCCAACTTCATATGATCATATAAACTACTATGAAAATGGTTTTACAGTGAATTATACTAACCTCTGTTAAGTCTGTTCTTTTCATACCATATAAAAGCCAGGCATGCTTTTGTTTGTAACTGGTTAGATCTTTCTCCATGCTTTCCCTTTGGTTGAGGCTGTCTACTTCTCCTTGGATCCTATAAAGAGAATACCACAGCAGGCTTATTGTATAGTGTTTTTTTCCCACAAACAATACTTGATACATGTTAGCTGTCCCAAGGAGAAACAGGATTAAGAATGAAGTTCTCCGAGAAAGAGTGGGGGTAGAGGGAGTACATGAGATAGTGGAGGAAGCAAGGCTGAGATAGTATGGTAATGTAATGAGGATGGAAAAGTATAGAGTACCAAAGAGAATGAAGTGAGATGAATTATGTAGGAAAAGGACTTCAAGGGAGACCAAGAAAGTTATGGAAGGAGCAGATAACAGCAAATGTTCAAGTGAGAGGAGGAGAATGTATGTGGTTAGAGGAGGGAGAATGGTGGGAATATATAGAAAGACGGAGGCATTTTACTAAAGTGACCCAGCATCAGGCTGGAAAGAGTTAATGAGGATGATTTGACTATAGTCCTATCCAAGCGTTTAATCAAGTATTGAACGCAAAACCTTTATCATTAGCTATAAAGTTATAGTAATTAAAACTTAATATAACTAAGCTAGATGAGATTGACAGTTTGATGTTAGGATGAGATAGATAGGGTAGTGACACTATTGAAGTTGAAATTGAAAAGGTGAACATTTTAAATAGTCAATGTGTTAACTATATTTATGAAATAGAAACTTGAAAACCATTATATTAATCAACAGTAGGCAGTAGATAGTAGCAGGAGTGGGTGGGGTTTGGGGGTTTAGGAAAATAAATAAGGAAAAGTTACTAGTGAGGAATAATAATAATAATAATAATAATTAATAATAATAATAATAATAATAATAATAATAATAATAATAATAATAATAATAATAGTAATAATAATAGTAATAATAATAACAACAACAACAACAACAACAACAACAGCAACAACAACAATAAAAACAGTAGCTATCACTCAGTGAAATAACAGAAATACACTGGACTAGCTCATTAACTTAAATAAATCATTCCAGTCAATTCCAAAACCACAGTTTTTAATATTCATATTTTAAATGCAGTTGTAAAATAATCATATAGCAAAACATAATAAAATTAATAAATGACTGATAGCCTCAGTAGTATGATTTATGAGAATTAGTTATAAAAACATTAATAACATTTTTAATAAAGTAATCGTATAACTTGTACTATGGTAACAAACCTTGCAATTAGTTGCTGCTCTCTTCCGAGCCGTTCTTTGAGCTGCTGGACATCACCGAGTAGTTCCAACTCCATTTTACGAAATTTTTTCAGCTGCTCTAGATCCTCTAGCATGCCATCTGAGCCTGATAATAATAGGCAATTCCAAAGTTTGATAAAATTAAACTATATTTATTATGAGATTAATTGACATACTTCCAGGGAAAAAAAACCCTGTGACACTGCAACGCTATTGGCAGCCAAAAAAATAGATATATTTTCAATTTTCTCCATTTATTTTTGCTAGGTAAATGACAAAAAATTTGTAGTAAATGAATAAATAGTTTTAAAAGTTATGTTAATTTCATATAAAATCTGTAAAGTTTTGCGATTTAACACTTTCATATAAGGTCATATTTAGTCTCCAAATTTATATACCGTAAATATGAACAGTAAAATATTTTTTCAACATGGGGGAAACGTGGGCCAGAGGGGGAGGATCCAGTAATTTAAATGTAACTAAGGAAGAGCAACTAATTCCCCTCCTCCCATTTTTGAGGTATTTAATGTACACTCTCTGAATCGATTGATTATATCAGCACACAACTTATTAACTAACTTAAATCTAGAACCGACAAATCATCCACCCCCCCGCCGTTAACTCATCAGTGTGAAAGGGTAAAACCACATTTCACCAATTATAACATTTTCGGCCATGCCAGAAATCAAATTTGGAACCCTTAGTTCAGTCAACAAACATGCTACCAACTGAGCTAAGGTGTCGGACAAAAGGCAACTCATCTCAAATTATTGTAAGTAGTCTCACATTTACTATTTTGTTTTGTGTTTATACAAGCTAAAGTTTGTATTTGATTTAATTAGTTTTATAATTTTATCTTGTGTTATTTTAAAATAGTTTAATTAAGTCAGGCATAATTGTTTATTTGTTTATAAATAATAAACTTAATTTATAAATATTTCATTTTGTTGTTTTGTTGAGCACGGGTTTGTTTTATAATTTATACATTTACCATAAAGAGTTATTAATTGCTTAGTCAGAGGGAAAGAAATAAGAATTCAAGTTTTTTAGCATTGCATCTTACCCATTCAGGTTATATGCCTATGTACTAACTACACTAATGGTTTAAGGATTAAGAAGGTTTAGTTGACAGGAAGTGCACCTGTAGTTGTGTGGAAGGAGAGTGGAAAACCATTTAGGAAAACTCACCCTTAATGCACAAGACTGGGATTGAACCCTAATCTCGCCTTCGGCAGTCTAGTCTAACATGAAAGTAGCGCATTAGACCACGCAGCCACCGAAGCGGTTAAGAATTCAAGTTGGAAGTGCACTTACGTGGACAGAATAATCACCCACACCTAGTGCTTTTGACTGGGATTCAAACCTCAGTTTTCCCATCTATAGTGACAGAGTATAGTTAATTTTTAACACTAGTAAGATATTTGATTACCCAAGCGTCAATCTAGGATGTTTAGACTAACTGCTAGTGCAATTGGTAGACCTTACTTTCTCCTTAACTCTTATAAATCAGTTTTTAATTACTTCCTTCACCTTATATGTATATATATATATATATATGTCCCTCTGGTTCAGGCATGTCAAACTCACAGTCCAATCCATGATTTTGTGCGTGTCCACAGGTCTTACAGTGAGCCATCATGCAATGAGGCCCTATTCTTATTCTTATAAACATCAGGAAATGCAACATTTATGAATGTGATATTTGGGAACTAAGCATAATTTGGAGAATTCTGGCATGTGAGGTTGGTGTACCAAATCTGTACTTCTTAGGCATGGATCAATTTCCAAATTTGTGCATGTTTGGCAACACACACATACATTGGCACTCATTTTCTGACATGAAACTTACCAATAAAACTTGAAAGATCTCGACTTATGGAAGGAAACACTTGTCAACAATTACTGGCATAAGACTTAAAACCTAACAGTAACACAATTGGTTTCAAATTGTTGGTACAAAACTATAGGGTTAGTCCGTCTTATTTTTTAAAATGAGACCTACTCTTTTCTTTTTGTAATAGTAAGATACTAAGCTGGAATTCTTTTTACTTAGTACACATATTTTTTTAAATGAAGCCCCCTTATTTTTTTCAATGTTCAATTGGACCTTATAATCAAACTAGTTTGCCATGCCTGCTTCAATGCAATTATCACCTAAGAACCTTAAAATTTAATGTGACAAATGTTAAGTAACATGAGTAGGATTTACGCACCAACACATTTGATAGTATTGATCAAAAGCTCATGGTGGTCCATGCGGGCAAAATCTTGGACTCTGTCCTGAGGTAAGAACTGGCACAGGTTGTCCACCTGGAGTTTCAACTTTGTTGCTAACTCCTCAATCTGTAACAAGAGAGGCAAACAGTCTTATAATAGGATTTTGGTAGGAAAAAACTTTTAGAAAATACAATTTTTTTTTACGATCAACAATGATAACATTTTACTATATTATTATAATTATTTTATAGGTATTGATACTTTTTATAAGTGACAGCTGCAGATCACATAGCATCTTGACATATGAATACATGAAAGTATATCTAATTATGTTTCTAGCTGTCAGATATGGTTCTTCCTAAGAAAATTGAGCTGCACAAATCTTATTACACAAGTAAAAGGGATGCTACTCCTACCCTAATGTATAAACAACTTAATTTGTGAAAATTCCCAACCGTATTTAATTAAAAGTGCACAAAACTTGTTGGCCCCCATCATTTGTAGATGAAATAAAACAAATAATTTACAATTTCTGTAAAGTTTAGTTTTATTATTATTAGCACCGCGTCTTACTACCCGTTCGGGTTATACGCACTTACGCTAATGTGCAATGGTAGGGTGATTNGGTTATACGCACTTACGCTAATGTGCAATGGTAGGGTGATTGTGAGATGAAATGGAGGACCTACAGTTTAACGTGGAATCCGAACCACGGTAGAGGCCTGGCATTCCTCACATTCACAAGTTGTAATTAATACACATCTTGTCAGAGGTGAAGGAAGGGTTTGGCAATCAGATAAATCTGTGCTGGGACCAAAGATTGAACCCTGGACCCTCAGCACAGAAGTCTGACACCTTACCCCTAGACCACCAGGTCACCCAAAGTTTAGTTAATGAGATAAAAAGAAGCATTTCTTGTGATAGAATATAGGCTTAAGAAATATATAAAAACATGACATTTACTTCAAACTTTACTGAGTTTACCCCCAAGGGTATGTGATACACCAATAAGTTTTTACTACTCATAAAATATGTTCTGATAATAATAAGCCTGATAAATATATTAAAGCAGTTTTTAATGGGATGACATGGCTATGTCTTATAGCTTACCACTAAAAGAAAAGGTGTTATTAAAATTTGGAACGAACATTTATGGCAGGTGTTTGCTTACATTTTTATGAAGCACTTCAAGGGTTATATTGGTTAGGTCAAGGTCCTGAAAGAGGTACATAATTGGTGAGAGTCTGGGAAGCATCGTTATACACATCTACACCATACACTTGTTTTGTTATAATAAAGGCCTTATGGATATAAGGTGCTTCGGGGGGGGGAGTTAAAATTAGTTTGTAAATGTCAGTATCTGTATGGAATGAGAGGATGTTCCTACTTTTTAAATGATTTTTCTATGATAGCCAATTTGTAATAAACCACAGAATTACCTCTTTTGAAGATTTTTCATCACCATTAAGGAACCACTTGGATGATCCATCTTTAGCAATTATAACCCGCTTGATTATATAATTTTTGCCCTGCAAATTCAACAATTCTATCTCAATTGTTGCCGAAGGGCAGCTGGTCTTCACAAAGGAGGTCAACTATGTTAAAAGAAACACAAAATTAGGAGTGGACATTTGAATATATTTAAATGTATATAAATACTTCAGAGTAATGTTAAGGGGACAATATTAAAGCAATGTCAAGAAGATGTTTGTTTATCGTAAAATAATTGACTATTTAAATAGGCAAAAGATGTATTTTAAAAGACTTAATAATATAAGAGTTGGGTCTTCTCTACTCTTTTAAGAATAAGAATCTTCATTCTACATATACATTCCAAATCTTGAATCTAAATCTTAGAGTACATTGCAAACAAAAGAGGTTTACTTTACTTACTTATTTACTCTATGGCATTAGGAATCGAAAGTTCATCACCATACTAAAGTACATCAACTATCCCTATCTGAAGCTAGGTATATCCAGTCCACCTAATTATACACGGTTTCAGGTCCTTTCTTACGCTATCCTTCCATTTGTGTCTAGGTTTTCCCAATGGTCTCTCCCCATTGGATTTACCAGTCAATACCCTAAACATGTTTCTATATTATTTATTGGACCAAAGTGACTAATTAATCAAGGGATATGCTTCTATGCAGGCAAGGAAAAATAGAAAAAAAGTTTGAAAAATTGACACATTTGTATAAATTTATGAGTTTACTTGATAATTTTATTTACAAAGAATTTTAATTTTTCAGGGATATTAATATTATTTATTGATTTTATAAAGTTAGAAAAGTAAAAATATATGCACCTAAATCATAGACGAACGTAAATATTCATATGAATTGAAATGTCCTAACATGACACTAAAATTATTTAAGTACCATATGCAATTATGCAATAAACTATATATTTATTTTTATTAACTACTCCAACTTAATAAAACCTAACCTTCCATATGGCAACACATGTTTTTCATAAAATATTTTGTCCTGCCGAGCGATATCCCAGACTTAGATAAATACATAGTTGGTTTTCTAATATTATAATATCTATAAACAATATCAACATTGTTATTATTTAATTCACTCCTTTATTGTTGTGTGTATTAAAAAAAACAAAAAAAAACAAACACACATGAATTCTTTACAATACTTAACAAAGAAAATTATTAGTACCCTTCACCAACCAGCCTGTAAAATACTATATAGCTATTTTAATCATGCTGTGGAGTCAAAGTCATAAGCAATTTTGGGTGGTATCAGAGTCGGTAAAAATGTAGCTATTTCAGCTTCAAAATAAAAACTTATAATATTATAACAATATATGGAAAATATATCATTTTAACTTTATAATTTTATTTTTATTTCTAAGACCAATATTTGTAAGTTTGTTTGACAAATTTATTTTAAAAAAAGAGGCCTACATTCACAATGCCAAAGAAGCTTCCAATGATGTAATCTGTATTTGAGCATTTTACTGCAGTAAATTTGTTATTAATAATTTATACACATTAGCCATTTTTATGAAATAGTTGTGGTACACAGTATAAAAATAGAGAGGTCCAAGTTGAAGGCTTGGCGTACAGACTCCACACCCCTTATTGCAACCATTTAAAAATTTTCAGTCAATGCAAAACTGTTCTAAGGTAAGCTTGGATGTGCTTTATAAATGGGGAAGGGAAAAGGTGCCTTTAAAAAAAGTAGGGTATATGGCCTCCAAATGCCTTAAGATGGCCCTGGCCAACGTTCACTTGTAATCTAAGAATATTAGGCCTACAATAAAAACAAAATTGCATATATGTTATTAACTTACATTTCCTCCCCTGCCAAGAACTTTAGGCTTCGTCTTTAGCCCTAATAAAATGGCGCATACAATTGAAGACTTCCCTGTGCCATTTGGCCCAATCACTATGTTGAGGTGGGGTCCTGGTAGTACCTCCACATGAGTGTAGGTCCTACAAATATAAATATACATACATTATATTAAAATTATTCGTCTTTTGTTCAGATTGGTGTTTAAACATTGACACTTCAACATGTTGACTTTTTATTATGCATGTCAATATTTTTACCAACGACCTGACCATGTAAGTGTCTCATGCTGTGTCAATTAGGGCACAGCCTCAATATGATGCAGGTGCACTAAGCCAAATATTCCAGGGTTTTATCAGGACACAAAAAATTACCTGTGTTTTTCCGGTTCTCCCAGTTTTTTGGGTGCGTGGTATGGCAGCCCTGATTAGTAGACATACAGGGAACTTATATGTATATATATTTATATACACACATTATACATAAAAACCTAATATAGACTTACATAAAATTTGTCAACACAATCCTCTCAATCCTTCCATCCATCTGAAAAAAATCAAAAAAATCAATAAATCAACTACCTATAGTAAGATCCTTTTAAAAATACAATCTCTCAAGATCGTTCTTCAAAATAAAAATTAATTTTATCAGGCAAAGTAAATTAATTGTCAGGAACATATAGATTGTAAATTGAAATCTACAATGAAAATGTAAGTGGTTTAAAAAAATTGATTGTGTAATTTGCAATTTGCTATCAGTGAAGCTATAAATCTAATCAAAGTCTTAATAATTCAGAGGATATTGGTCTTTCTGGTCGAATTCTTTATAGTAACACATACATTGTTAGGGGTGTGTAAGCCTTTTTAACATTGAGTTGGGTTAAAATAGAGTTTGAGTTTTAGTCGAGTTCAAACAATATAAAACTATATTTGTGCTACAAATATTTCTAGTTGAATTTCTTTTTGGATCCAATCATAAGCCATAAACATACATTTTTAACTAACTTTAATATAGCTGTACAAACAATTTATTTTGTTAATATGACAAGAGAAAAGATTGAGGGAATATTTATTACTAAATCATACATTTAAATTGAATAAGATTTATTTAATTTTAAGATATTAAAAAAAACTTGAACATTTTACCCACCCCAAATTTTTGAGTTGAGTTTGAAAAACTATTATAACTCAAACTGAATACAAATTTTCAAGTACTTACATACTACCCATTCAAATTATTGAGATGTTGTATGATCCTTTGGACCGTATTTCTAATTATCTACAGACAGGCACGTAAATATAAATACATTTCAGAGGGGGGTGACAGCGGTTAGAGCATTCCCATTCACTAATAAATTTGGCAATCTTGTATAAAAAGGTGACTTGCGGCTAGTACAATAATCATAGTGTAAGCCACGAAAATAGATGAATGTATTTTGTTTAGCACAGTGTCTTACTACCCATTAAAATTATAAGCATTTGAGCTAATTACACATATGTCTCAGGCACGAGGACGCCTGAATTTACTGGTTACCTACATTTGAGTGAAGCATAGTACATCCGGCCAGGATTCAAACCCTAATATCTCTGTAAACGGTAGTCCAGTATATTGTGAGAGTGACTCCTTGGACCATGCGGCCAATTAAGCGGATTCTGGACGCAATTGACATTGTATAAGGAACTTTTATTAACTCTTTATCTCCATTAATGTTTAATCAGAAATGATCCACGTGCTATAGTCTTCGTGTAAATTTACGATTTCGAGACGACGGTACCTATCACAGAGTTGATGGGCAAGCTTTAAAGACATTATATTAGTTACTTATGTTTACTTTTTATTTATAGTCTTGAGATTGTGCATTTCAATTTGAACTAAAAGGTGCTTGCTTCGGTGGCTGCATAGTCTAAGACGCTACTCTTGCAGTAGGTTACTGTCGATGATGGGGAGATTAGGGTTCAAATCTTTAAGTGTAGTACCCGAATTTGTGTGGAGAGTTTGGGAAACCACTTAGGGGGAAAAAACCCTCAGTACACCTGACCGAGATCAAACCACGATCTTCTCATCATCCACAGTCTAGTCTATTGCGAGAGTGATGCCTTGGACCATGCAGCCATCGAAGCAGGTCACTTTTAATTTATTTTAAGTTATTGGCCAATGTCACCCCATGATCAGGCACATGCAATGTTCATTTGAGGTAAACTTTTACACACAAGTTATGTACTAATTACACTAATGTGTAGGTATGAGGATGGTTGAATTTAGATTAAGTGTATCAACATTTGTGAAAAGGGAGAGTGAAAAAGAATTTAGGAAAAATCACTTTCATTATACCTGATGGATTTGAATCCCTATCTCCTTGTCGTCATCGTCTATTATGAGAGTGATACCTTAGACCAGGGATCGGCAAAATTTTGGGGCCCTAATCAACTTATAAACTTATTGAAGGTCCTGTGGTCACCCGTTGTTTCCCTACCCTATTTTTTATATTTTTCATCTTTAATGCTCATATTTATTCCTTAAATTCAAACTGTCCTGAAATACTTATGTTCCCTCCTATCTATAAATAATAATTATAGAATAAATAATATGTATATTTTCAAATTAAACTTTTTACTTTTCTTATAAATAGTGTAAAATTGCATAGTAGCTATAAAAGTTATTAAAAAACATAAGAAACTTCTGAATACTGGCTAGTTGCCAAAAGGAAGTTTTTCATTTTAACATAGTTTAATTATTGTAATGATTTTCAATTTCTATATTGTAGATTGGAGATGATCATAGAAATAATGATTTTCCTGAGATTTACCTTCATCATTAGAAGAAAAAAGAAAATTAAAATAAAGATTGCAAGTGGTTCTAGTTTTCCAAACTTCGTGGATATTTGGCCAAACTCAGCTTTAAGATAATCGATGATTTTGAGTTTTTTTCCGGATCAAAGTTTAAAAAAAATAAAATCCTTGACCACACTTTTGAAGTAGGTAAAGGGTTTAAAAACTCTATTATGAAAATTGGATGCCAAATGTCAATTTTCCACAAAATGGTTGAACCACCAATATTGTGTTTATAATTTTTTGTCTTTACCTTGCAGTTCCAAATTTAGTTCATTCGACCACGATATCAATAATTAATACAAAAATTTACTAGTCATCTCGGGTCCTCTAGTTCTGGGTGGTGGATCATATCAATTTCTGTAAAAAAATATTTTATTTGTGGAAGATCTTTGTATCATCGATGGACTTTGCCACTAATTAGCCAACAAACATTCATATGAAGAAGTAGCTCTTTATACTGACAGTCCAATTTTTTTAGTAAATTCTCTGAACAATCTCCATTTTATAACGACCAGTTGGTGTTAACAACTCTTAAAACTACTTTCATGAGATTCTCCATATTTAAATAATTTTACACTAAGAGGTTGAGAGTGAATTATACATTTGAACTCCAGAAATGACAGAAATTGTTAGTTTTTTCAACATAGTTCACATTAATATGAGCAACATCTATTGCTATGCTGGCTAATTATTTAGTTGGTAAATTACATTAATGTCATTCTTAAATTTTTCAAAAATATATGCTTGTATAGTTGTTTTGGTATTTATTGTGCTTATAAATTTTTCTTTAATTTGAAAAATTGTTGCTCATTTTCACAATAATGCTTGTTTGTTGAGCTGTTCCAAACATACAATTTGACTCATCCATCTATTAACTGTTAGGAAATAAAAGTATTCTACATCTGCTTAAGGTTGTTTGAATAAATCCGTGGCTATGAGCTTGACCAAACATGCCACACTGCGCACTCAAATCACCACTAAGATGAGAATACACTAACAATTATAAGCCTTCCAATAAAGGCCGATAAAGGTTATTTTGGTCACTCTCAAACATTATATTATGTAGTTTGATTAAATATTTGTTAGTAAAAGTTTAGAAGACACAAAGGTCAACTTATTATTAGGATATAGTTTACTTACGCGATCGACTGAAAATTACCGTGGAATTGACTGCTTGCCGACCCCTACCTTAAGATGATTCGACAACCAATGTGGGTCATCCTGAATTGACTAGAAAAAACCTCGTAAATTTAACTAGACCAACGATACCCAAGAATCAGACACTTGACTAACAAGCTTGGTACTCTAGTGCCAGAGTAGAATTTATGCCTAAACAAATATATGCAACTGCCTAGGGTAGCAAATTAAGATTGACATTCTATTTCCCAATTGGTGTCCTGATTTTGTTCTACAGTGTTACACACCAATGAGTATTAGAAATTAGTCCCGAACTAATTGACTTAGAGGCTTTGTTGGTTGATAAATAAGCCTAATTCATAAGAGGAATTCTAAACATGGTTCAAATTATATATCCACGTAGTAGGTAGGCCTATTGATCATTTTATAAATTTAATGTAGGCCTGGCTTACAGTTTTTTCGAACATATTTTGATTAACTTAATATAAAATAAACCTCAATTTATACTGAAAATGATCTAATTTTGAGAAAGTAGGCCTACATACCGGTAGCATGATTAAACATATACTATTTAAAAACAAGTCACAGTTATTTAGTTCAGTGATCTCTATTTAATACTAATTTGGTTTATTAGATAAAATAATATTGAAACTAACTTAACTTTGACTATTTGTTTCACAATTATGTTATTTTATATATTTTAGTGCAAAAATTATTAACCTCACACCTAGCACACTTTGAGGCATACCAAAACCTAACCTCAAATATGGAATGCTCTAAACCTGAATGCACTGAAATAAAATTCAAGAAGATAATCAGTGTAATATTAAAACAGCATCCATTTCATTTATAAAAAGATACCTACAAGTATTTGAACTTTTTTTTTATTACATTAGCCTACCTACTCTAACTTGAACTAGCATTAAAAATGAAAGAAAACGAATAAAATAAATTGAATTAAATGGAAAATGAAAATGTAAGTTAAAAAGGGCAGATACCTAGGTCCTAAATAGTCTTGTTTGTGGCACAATAACTTATGAGAGATCTTGGGCATGAGACCACCAGAAAAATCAATCCTTATTTGAAAGTTTATTCCCTAATTTCCTTAAGTTTAGTGTTTTTTATACAAAGTTATTAATACAAAATCAATTATTTTTACAGTTTTCTATCAAATTCTTGAAAGAAGAATTATTTAAGACAAATATCAGCACTCTTTGCAAAACTAACTTAAATGTAATAGTTCAACTAAGCTTCCAAGCAAACTATTAAGCCCCTCATACAAGATATGATCATGCATGCATGACAGTCTTTGTGCTTGTCAGTCCAGGGGCAGATTAATAAATGGTCAACCACTAACAATCATTCGTGTCTGGCACTCAAGGAAAATGGACAGGTCGAGTAATTTTGTAAATATGGCTGATTTTTGGTTAACATTTTATAAGAGTATTATTTAAATTGCTTGTTTTTATAGGAGTCACTTTAGAATTTCCAAAGAGCTGGCCACTCGTGATAAACACGTAAAATCGTGTAAAAATTATTTATCGGCCATGTTGATGACAGTAATAATTAAATAGAAGGCAGTCAGTCGGAACCATTCTCTGTCAAACTTGCATTTAAATCACTAAAGTGTATATCAATCATTGGCCAAAATTCAAACCTGTTTAAAATCTGTCATGCATGAACTTTGCATGTCAGTCAACTTTATGCAGAGCCATACAAAATCATTTTTGCATGTTTATTAAAATGACTAAGTATTGCACGCATGATCGTGTATGGGACCTTGTCAGTATAAATGTAAGGTATGAAGGTCTAACTCTTTTTTAAATTTGAAAATTACAACATTGCACTTGTTGATTTGACTTAACCTTAAACTTGTTAAATCAAGATTTAAGTTGGTTAGCAGATGGTTTAAGAATAAATATATTTTCATTTATATTTTCTGACCTGTAGGCTATTGTGCTGATGTGATAGTATCACATTTTCCATAATTTTTGACACACATCTCACTAATTTAGCAATCTTTAATAACCATGCAGGTGAACATACAGTATAAATGCCAAGCTAATTTAGTTTGGTTTGTCATACATGCATAGGGCTATAATCCTAATGGGTAGTGAGATGTGATCAATAAATAACAAAAACAATCTTGATCATTAGTTATGTAAGGTTCTTAGATCATAAGGGAATGGTATGAAGCGAGGGTGAGATTCTTAATTTTTTGGGCACAGAAGTCTATGCAGTATAGAATTTAACACATTTTAAGCTTTTATGAGTGACATATATCTAGTCAATTATAAGATAGGCCTATGTTTATGAAAATAAGTATGTTTGAGCTATTGAAATTGGAAGAAAAATACAATGATAAAGAGGCCATACCCCAAATGAGTTTCCTCCCAATGTTAATAATAGTTATGGCAAAAATATGTTAAAAGGTTACTGGTAATAATAATAATAATTTTCTTACTTTAAGTGTGAGGGTCTAAACATAGGTTATGCGAATACTGAATACAAATATGGTGCTAATATATTTAATTAAAACTCTCTTTAAGTTAAGTGAAATCTGAATTAAATTTTATTGTTTGAACCAAAGAGCTAAAGCTATGCATCATGTCAACAGCCCATACACCTGGATAAATTAATATACAAAAGCTACATCGAAGTTATATAATATTATTAGCACCGCATCTTACTACCCATTCGGGTTATATGCACTTACGATAATGTGCAATGGTAGGGTGATTGCGAGATGAAATGGGGGACCTTACAGTTTAACGTGGAATCCGAACCACGGTGGAGGCCTGGCATTCCTCACATTCACAAGTTGTGATTAATACACGTCTTTGAAGTTATATAAATGGTTTGTTAAACGAGTATGTTAAAACCAAGGATTATTGGTACCATGTTATTGTTAGCACCACGTCTTGCTACCCGTTCGGTTTGTACACACACTAATCTGTGATGGTAGGATGATTGTGAGATGAAATGGAGGACCTACAGTTTAACGTGGGATCCGAATCACGGTGGAGGCCTGGCATTCCACACATTCACAAGTTATGATTAATACACGTCTTGTCAGAGGTGAAGGAAGGGTTTGGCAATCAGATAAATCTGTACCACGACCCGGGATTGAGCCCCGGACCCTCAGCACAAAGGTCTGACCTCTTACCCCTAGACCGGCAGGTTACCCCTTATTGGCACTATGAATGAGAATAGTTTTTTTAGAAGAACCCCGGTTTAGTGTGCCTCACCTAACGCAATCAATATAATTATATTTGCCTGTGACGAGTAGATTGTTTGAATTTCAGCCGTTGTAGTAGATAGCCCGGAACTTGAATTTAACTCAGAACTATAATAAAACAAGATCTGACTTGATATTACTAACTACAAAAATACAAATAATTAATAGCAGACTCACATTTAAATGAACTAAAACATCAAATGACAAAGAAAGTACAAATTTGTACACGTATTTTTATTCTCAAGATATCTTCAAAAAACACATAGAAAATTGCAACTGATCAAAATAGGCCAATAAGGAAGAGGGATACTCGCGCGCACAATTTGGAATGGCTACATGGCAGAAGAGTAAAAAAAAATATTGTTAAAAATATTTAATCACTTTCTTAAACACCCATGATTAAACTCACAACTATACTTAAAAAGTTAAAATACAAAAACACAATATTACAATAGTCGTGTAAGCGTTCTAAAGAATATTACAACTAATTCAATAATCATGAAAAGAGTTAAGTTAAATATCCCAAATTCAATAAATAAAAAGTTATAGAATAGAGTTTAGTATCTGACCACAGCATTAAAAAACTGGTACAAAACTAATTTACTTCAGTTAGCTTTTAAAGAAACCCAAAGCTGTAATAAACAAGATACGCTTATATATTTTAGGTTGAAACAGGCATAAGATAAACTAACGGCAGCCGTTGTTCATTCACATGTATTGTGAGAGCAACTGTAGATACATTATTAAAATAGTTATGAAAAATGTAAGTAATAAATATAATGTTACATTAACCAAATGTTTAAGACAGCTAAAAAATACTATGCCTATCGATTTGGATGTATTTGATTGTTTGATCCTACAGGCACATTATAATTTGTATTGTAATAAATATTAATGAACTTAATTTATAAAATAAATAGCTTTCAAATGTACATTTTGTACATGGAGAAAGCAAACAGACCTTGACAAACTCCAATATGTATCTATTATGTAAATTTAACCATACTGGAAACAAGCAAGGTAATATTGCTACTTTTCAAGGTAAATTAAGTGTATACCTACAAAATATAGCCTACTATTAATTCATTTTTGTACCCACTACACAGTCTTAGATTTAATGTCTATTCCTTTTTGTTTCTGCTAAATACAAATAAGTATAGTATTAATCATATGTGTTTCTGCAACGTACTATTTGCATGAATTGTATTTATCTTTGTTCTTACTATATATTTTTGTAATTACTTTTCATTCATTCCTCTCCTTGCCTATCCTTAGGGGCCACAGAGGACAGGCCCTGCCAATACTTTTTTTAAACGTAAACTGTTCTTCTTTATTTATTTCTTTTTATTCTATAAAATATTTTGGAAAAAGCATGAACATGAAATGGATCGTCATTCTCTACATGCAGTGAATTATTGGATTCGTTATACATTATTCAAGTCAAGATTATTCAGTCATCGCTTCAAACATCACGCGAGGACTGTAACAGTGCTCTAGTGACTGAATAGAAAAGCTGAGCAAGGCCAGTTACGACATGCTCTATCAGAGAAGCCACACCCAGTGTTTTACACAAGCAAATGGGGAAGCCTGAGCGGGTCTGCTATTCGATAAAGATGGTTTATTTTTGTGTGCATTTGTGTGTCTGTGTTTTAGTAAGTGTTATGCCAAAGAAGTAAGATGACGCGTGAAAATGATTATTTAAAATAGATAAAGTATATTCTTTATTAAAAACTTAATTTTCTTCATTAAAACTGCAAGAAAAACTTGAAATTAAATGGTTAGGAGCACATCAGCCAAATGACTTTACATTTATGCAGGTGAATAGCAAGGAAAAAACAACTTTTTCTAATGCTTGGTTTTTTAATTTTTTGTTTGTTAATTGTGAGTGAAGAAAAATGGAGGCTGTTTCGTTTTTATTGTTTATTATTTAGTGGTGAGGGGTCGTGGAGAGTGGTATGCTGTAGGGATCTTAAATATATTTTATTAAGTACAAGAATTTAAAAAACACGAGGAATTTACAATTCATTTGGAAATATGCATATAAATTTAAAACATTTGGAACTGTAAATATTGCATTACAGATAGATTCCGTGGTCCAAAAACACAATGAACTTACTTACTATATGGTATTAGGAACTCAAAAGTACGTCACCTATTCCTATCTTGAGCTAATTCTATCCAGTCTATCTCATTACACCCTATCTCTCAGGTCTATCCAAACGTTATCCTCCCATCTGCGATTGGGTCTTCCCAGTGGTCTTTTCCCATTGGGCTTGCCATTCAATACCTTGAACACGGTTCTAGATACTCACATTCGCGCTGCATGACCTGCCCACCATAACCTGCGAGATTGTATTGCTCTAAAAATGTCTGGTGATGAGTACAGGATATGCAGCTCATCATTATGTAGCCTCATGCACTTCCCACTATCTTCATCCATTTTTGAACCAAACATCTTCGTAAGCACCTTGTTTTCGAACACTTTAAATTTATTTTTGTCATTTAAGGTAAGCGGCCATGTTTCGCACCCATAGAGAACAACCGGTAAAAGTATGGTTTTGTATATTCTGAATTTTACATTTCTTGACAGCAGGTGAGACGCCAACAACCTACTGATCGAGTAATAACAAGCATTTCCAGACCGTATTTTATTCCTAGTTTCCAATCTAATATTGTTATCGCTATTTAAAATTGTTCATAAATATTTGAATTCATTAACCCTATCAAATGATATGTTGTTTGCTGTAATTTCTAAATTATCGTCCTCAATCAAACCTTAGAGTATATTATTGGGGTAATTAAAGAGAGTAGGGAAGGAATGACACTAAACGGTACAATACCGGTACAACTATTAGGGTACGCAGATGATTTACCTTTGTTAGGTAATAGTAAGGAAGCTTTTGAAAGAATTGCAGATATATTATTAGAGGCGAGAAAGGAAATAGGTTTAAAAGTGAATAATGAACAGGTGTAAAAAATTGGCATATATTACGCAGAATAAAATAATGCCTAAAATACTGTATACTCATGAACTGGCACGAAGAGACATACGTGTCCCACTTTTGTACAAGTAATCTCATAATTTGGTAAGTTTAATCCAAAACTTGTATTATTTTACTCTTTTTGTTTGTAGAGTTATTTACTGACCTTTTGATTGTAATGATTTTTAAAAATGAGGAAAACTTAAACGAATTAAATTAAATATGTTAATACGTCATTATCCAATCATTGACCAATATTAAGTATGAGGATATTATGAAATTATTTAAATACTATCGTATTGAGTCTTATTTTTATTATTTAGAGATTGATATATATCTAATTTTGAACATTACTGGTCGACTTGGAAAATAAACAATAGAAATCTTGATAATGAGGTCTAATTTTTTGTGATTGATTATTGAATATCACCTTAAGGAATTTTCGTCTTTCTTATGTAATGATAGGAAGAATTATCTGTCTTTCATTATATTACTAATTCTTATCGAAGAGGTTTATTGTATTAAAATGGGAATATTAATTGAAGTCCGGTAATGACTGAAGATATTTACATATATGCGTATTGTGGAGGTAGTTATAAATGTTTAAAATAGTTTTTTTACAAGGTGCTGTTTAACGTAGCTTGATGAGTAAGTTCCTTGTAGAAAGAAATGGTTTAAATAAATTATGTTATTTGTTCTCTATTTCAAATTTTCTTATGTAATTCTCGATTTAAACGTTGGTAGTCTTGAAATTAACCTTTCATATTCATAATAAATATTATATATTTGCACATTCTACAACTATCATATTAATTGTTTTACTATACCACCATATGGTTTTATCCGTTAAAATACATACATATCTTTAATTACATTTTCTATGAATAAATATAAAAAACTGCATTTACTGTTTTTTTTTTCTTTAACTCTATTAATAGTAAGCGTACCCTTAGCATATTTATTTGTAGTTTTATGTGTTTATTCATCATCCTTTGTTTTCTTTTGAACTTAAAATATTTTTGAGGACGGCCGTTTAGCAATCATTCCCGCAACCAGTTGAGCTGCGTGCTCTGAGTTTCAGGTGTCTCTGCTCAGACATTCAAAACAATTACTCAAGCTACTCACTCTGATTGTGTTAATGATTTTTTGTGTGTAATTACGTGAGCCTTCTATTTTATCTGGGTAGTTAAGGAAGTTTCAAATACCTAGGAACAATTCTAACTAGTAATAATTATATTAGAGTGGAAATAAGGAAATTGTGTGCGATTTCTCGGTCATAGTTTTGCCGGTTTTAAAGATATATAAAACTTAGAATATACAAAATAATAATTTCACCAATCTTGCTTTATGGTCGCGAAACATGGTTTCTTACCTTACACTAGGAGAAGAAATTTAAGGTGTTTTAAATCTAATTAATATTTGCTCCTAAAAGTAATGAAGATGGTAGTTATTGGAGGAGGTTACATATAATACATCCAATTAGCTCAATTTAGAGATAATTGGCACACTTTTGTAAGCGCGGCAATGAAATTTCGAATTTCTAGGGCTATATAGTTCGATTACGAGCCTGCCTATCCCATGAAGTTTATAGAGTAAGTGAGTAAGTAAATAAGTTTATTAATTTAAGTCAATGTTCTCAACAAGGGTTGTCTAAGAAAACTTTGAAAATTCAAGTTCTTATCTACATTATTATGTTGCCCTGCAACACCATGTAAGAATTCAAATAATTATTTAAGTCCAGTCTAAATAGCCACAGCTGAGCCCACCAGTATGGTTCACAGGTTTTTAGACAGAATTCTTGTATATTTTAGTATGCTTCCTTTACTGTTCATATCTTACATGTAACTTTAGCGTGTACTGCTAATATGACAATGTTACTACCCACCCCTAAAACAAGCTAATATTCATAGACATCCTGCAATATAAACACTACCCAAAAATAATCTTGTACGCATAGACGTCCAGCATTATTAAACATCACGATCTTACTATGTCAAATATAGGTGTTCTACTCACGCGTATATCTGCCGGAGTAGAGCAACTTGCAAGTCCAGCCTGTTCACCGCGCATGCTAGATTGGAATGAAGTCCAAAACACGCTTCCAATTGTGCAGCACCCTGATGTTTCAACGAAGTGAGCTTGCAATGCTCTGATTGACCCACGCTGTACTAAGACAAGACCACTCATATTCATGGACACCTGGATGGCGTACGTGACCTAACAAGCATAGCTCTACAAACTGCTCGTATTATGTCTTGGAGTTAGTGTTTCGGGAACAAGTCGAATGCAGCGGCTGAATATCTAGACAACTAGAACCTGGCGTACGTGATGACAACAAAGCAGCCTTCTAACCAGATGTTAGTGAATGACGTAATAACAAAGGAAAACTCCCACCTTCCAACCTTGAAACTAGACCTATATAAAGAGGGAACACAGACAATATCAAAGACCACTACCCCAGCCACTTCCACGAGAAGTCCTCTTCAGGACTAGGAAATTATCTAGCCACGATGGCTGATATTAATTTCTTTGTTTGAAACTATAAACGTTATATCACTGCGATGGGTTTGATTTTCTTGAATACTTTGGTTTAGTCTGTTATGGAGATCTGGCAGTGTAGGCTTCGGTAATGTTTGATAAATACTTTTATTTTTAAACATAAATTCTGTTATGGAGCACTTAATGTTTCCTGTTTCCGCATGGGCACTAGTATTTATTTATTTTCTCGGGTTTAAATAGGTAGCCACATTATTTGGTTCTTTTTTATGTCTTGCAATATTTAGGTTAAATATTAAATTTTTGCTTTTGTGGTTATCAGTAAAAATTTAAATTCTTTAAATTGATAATGTTTCTTTTATTGGTTATTTTGTAGATTTCTTTTCTTTGAAGTAAATGTAAAGTAACTTATTTTTGTTGGTTAATATGGTTTTGACTTTAATATTTGCTGATTCATTTAGTCAAAATTTACAAGTTTTCTAACGTAACTTTGTTTTTCTATTAGAAATTTAAATGTGGGAATCTTGCTTAATCCTTATAAAAGTAACGAGGGTAATGGTCCGGTGAAGTTTTGAGTTTAGTCGGGAAGTCAAACCTTTGTGGTTTAAGTAAATATCTGGTGCGATATTTAAATTTAAATTTATTTCTTAAATTTAAAACTGTTTTGTCTGTATTCACAGGTGTGAATCTGACGCGTTGTAATCCATTTAAAAGAGGTTCATTAAGCTCTTTGCAATCTTTGTCATAATTTAGTAATTTAAACTTTTGATCCTAATTTGTTTTGATATCAATTCACGGTGGTGAATTAGAAGCTTGTATTTAAGTTTGAAAAACTTCTTTAAATAATAGCAACAATTTTGTTTATTTCATTGGTTTCTTCTATATAAGTTTATATAATATAATAATATACTTTAAAAGATTGAAAAGTACTGCGCATTTAATAAGTGCTATGATTTATTTTGTTTTCCAACACACTTCAGTTTGACATGTAAGGCCATGTAACTTGTTGTTTTAACACTGTTTGTTACTTTGAATAAATATTTCAATTATTTCTTAAATTTGCAAATGTTTCAACGTTTCATATAATTATTTCCTTAAGTCCCGCCGTCCTCCTTTTTGGTCTATTGTGGCCGTAACTAAATAGAGTGAGAGTGGGGCTGTACATACAAAGATGGAAATTAACTTCTGCTAATAATACAGCCATCACTGCCATCCTTAAACTATATTTAGTTTAATTTTGCATAATAATTAAGATAAAGTGTCAAAATTTAACTTGTATGGATTTTATTTAAATTAAAGGACAAAATAAATAATACTCCTCCCAATTCGTAAAGGATTACGTACAGATCATTCTACTTAATTTAAAATTCATAATAATATTAAATATAATTGAAGAGCTTTGAAATTTTAGTGTTATTCATACACTTAAAAAAATTATATTAGTTTTTTTTATAACTATACACAAATCCTTGTTCTTTGGCAACATTCATTTTATCGTATGATTTGTAATTATCTCACAATTTATTCTTGTTTATTGACATTCTGGCAAAATACATACATTAAAGTACAAAATCAAAATGAAAACCTCATTATTTTTTATAAATAAACAAACATCAAAATACTAGAAGATGGATTTTTCTGATAATTTTTAAAAGGATGTGCTGAGATCAAATGGCAAAGCTTAATACT
Organism: Timema bartmani; assembly: GCA_902151455.1. Classification (NCBI taxonomy): domain Eukaryota; kingdom Metazoa; phylum Arthropoda; class Insecta; order Phasmatodea; family Timematidae; genus Timema; species Timema bartmani. Next base: position 21,731 of record CABFWB010005469.1, on the reverse strand, counting down.
AAGTATCCCAATTTTGTTCCGGATATCTTTAGTCTAGAAGACAAAATTACGGATTTTAGTGTTAAACCTCCATGTGTTGGCGGACTTGCCGCGGCCATTTTGATTTGCCATAAACTGTAAACGTGAACAATACATTTCAAATGTTGAATTTTTGAAACTGTGTTCTAAAGTGGTTCATATTATGTGTGCGTGTGTCTCAGTCTATGTAAGCTAGCTTTTATAAACATTAAATGGAAGAGAAACTATACATATAAGTTTGTTAATACTGAGTGTTTTAAGTTCGGGCCCCGGACAGTCAATTTGAGAAGCTTTAAAGCTGATATAAATACAAAGTGGTGGCCAATTTTACTTTTGTGCTGTCATTTGGAAGACCACATAAAAACTGCCACCCAAGCCTCCGGTACTTCAGATTCAGGTACCTTAGTTTCATCACCATAAAAGCAAAATATAGAAATATAGATTGCAAAATTGTTTGTAATGATTTTTAAACATTAATCTGGATAGTGTTAAAAGTTGGTATTGCTAGATTTTGTCTCACTAGCACACTTTTGAAAATGGAACTAACTTTTTTAAAATCATTGTTGAAGGAAGCTGAACTATCTAGCCTGCAAAAATCTCTTTATTTGTTAAATTGAAAAAAACGAGATATTTAAATCACAATGAACTGAACATTAGGCCCTATGCTTGGCATTGTACATTTTGATATTCTAAGAAAGTAGAACCTAACAATATCAAGTATTAAAAATGAACACAACATTTTATTGAAATATAATTTAATTTATTAAATTAGAACATAAACTTGAAGATATAGGCCTACACAATAGCCAGTAGTGTAGACATTCGAGATGCTGGCCTACATAATTAAATGTTTATATTATTTTTAGTACTATTATTATTATTATTATTATATACTAATATAATTATTAATATTATTAATACATATCAATAGATATATTATTAATATTAATATAAGTTATATCAAATAATATAATATATAGGCTTATAGTAAGATAATATATATAATATATCTAATAAAATAATATATATAGAATATAGGCCTGGTAATATATATAATATAATAATATATATAATATATGCCATATCCTTTGACTATGACTCCTCTATTTTTCTACTGTATATCTAATAAAATAATATATATAGAATATAGGCCTGGTAATATATATAATATAATAATATATATAATATATGCCATATCCTTTGACTATGACTCCTCTATTTTTCTACTGTATATCTAATAAAATAATATATATAGAATATAGGCCTGGTAATATATATAATATAATAATATATATAATATATGCCATATCCTTTGACTATGACTCCTCTATTTTTCTACTGTCTGACTCCAACTCCAAATCTGATTTCGACTTCTTAAGAAATGGCTATAGAATATTGATTAGTGACAAATAATTATTTTTTGTATTATATTACTATTTTATATATTACATTATAATATATAAAATAATATATTATAGTATATATCATAATTAATATATATAATATAAAATAATTTTAAATATTACAATATATAAAATAATATATTATAGTATATAACATAATTAATATATATATTAATATAAATTAATTTTAAATATTATAATATATAAAATAATATATTGTTATATATTATATTATAATATATAAAATAATAATATAATATAAAACAATATATAATATAACTTATTATAACATTATAATATTATTGTTTCATTGAAATATCTATATTATTCTTAATATTTTTATTTTTACTATAAACATTGATATTATAAATATTTCGTAGAAGAATGGTACGCAAAAAGCATAAAATAGCAAGTTTGACTTCTTATAACGCTTGAACTGTAACAATTTGAATTCATTTAATCACTATTTATAGAATATAATTATACACTTGTTAAAATTGTCCATTACAATTTTTATGTTCGAATGACCTCAAGTACTCTATGCAATTACTAATAGGTAGGTAAATATTATCAATACCTATAAAATTTAACAATAATATTATAGTAAAATGTTATCGTTGTTGACCGAAAAAAAAAGTCTGAATTTTCTAAGATGTTCATCCAACCAAAATCAGGGTACGGATTATTTGATTCAATATAATTATCAACTAGGAAATGTGCAGCTATGTCTTGGACCTCTGTCAGTCTTCTTAAATGGCAAACGCCTACAGATAAGTTGGTGCAATGTAGTTTTGCGTCCTTGATGATAATGTTGTCAAAAGTGGGAGCGATATATACACGGTAGTACGTCGACGTTAGGTAGTGTTGAAAGGGGCAAGATAAGCAACTCACATGCCTCTAAAAGTTTTAAGTTCGGAAGAGGGTGGAATGGAAGAAGGAGGGTGGTAGGTGGTGGCCTAGAGATTAACAATAAAGGCGAAAAATAATAAAACACGTTGATAGATTGCCCTGGTATTAGGCCTGTTCTGTGTTTAATTGTATCAAAGAGTAATGTTTTGAAATTTTAAACTTTTTTTGCGTGCAGTTTTCATAGTTTGGGGACAGACTTTACAAACTTGATGATGGTGAGATGACCGGTGCTTGGTTGACGTAGGGATTGCACTATTGAGTCTTAATGACCCGGGAGGTCAGGGTGTTAGGGTTTTCTATCCTTTATATAAGTGCATGCTTGTACATTTCACTAAGATTAGCCCTCTTCAATCCGTGTCCGTAGATTAAAGATAAATGTTGCATAGGCTGAACAACTAGAAGCAATAAAATAATAATAAAAAACTTTCTGAAACATAAAAATGGGGGATTTAATAATACGCAGCCCTTTTGTGACTTGTTGAACTTTATAATATATTTATTAAAAGCATTTTTTTTTGTCATTGCGTCTCTCTACCCATTCTGTTTATCTACAAATAGAATACGCTCAATTTTTTGGGCTGAGAAGGGTTTAGTTTAGAGGAAATGTCCCTTGATTTGAGTGGAAAATCATTAAAAAATATCCACCCTCAGTATAACCGCTCGGGATTCGATCCCGAACTTCCCCATCACCAACAAACAAGAGTAAATGAGCTTGACATTTAGATTTCGTATCCACTGTCCCAGATAAAACGCTACTAAATCTACTTTTAATGTAAACCCACAAGTACTTTATTCCAAGGTATTTTTAGTTTTTTCCGCAGCTAAGCGGGCCTATCTGCGAGGACTCATGGGGAAGTCCTCAAATAGGAGATGGCATTTTTTAAAAATCATTAACTCCCTTTTGAAGAAATTTAATTGTTTTTAAACATAACTATAGTTTGTTTTCAAGGCCAGTGTTTGATATTTTTAATATTATTTTTAGTGATAGACTATTGATAGACTACTTCATAAAATTTTTCAAATTAGCTTAATTGGTTTGGATAAAATATAATAAACAACAGAAATTATTAACTAGAGTAATCAAAAAGACTTTATTATTAATAGTTAGCATATTAGTCGTATTACATTGATTACTGTATATTCCAGACAGTACACTCTTTCATATACACCATCGGAGCCATCGTCTGTTATTAATTTTTTTAGTTTATATATTTTAAATTGCAGATAGGAAAATAGAGACCAAGTTATGTTTTTTTTGAGATGGGTCGAATACACTATTTTACGAATCCGAATCTCAAATCTGAATCTTCATTTTGACTTCTAATCCCGAATCTCAAATTATAATCCAAATCTTGGAAAAAATAATGAAAAAAAGAGGAAATAAGAATATAACAGAATAACCGAGGCTCCTATATTAATAAAATTAAGAGTTTATTTGTCTGTTATGAGTATTGAACCATATATACCGCAAGCAGAGGTCTGGAATTAAAAAAACCCATTCATGCACAAACTTGTACACATCTAAAGGTAGAATTAAAATTTTTTGATTAGGTTTTTTAATTAATTAAAAACCGGGTCGGAAGCAAAGCAATATTAATAAAATGAAGTTTGTCTGTCATTAGTATTGCGCGATATTTACCGCACGCAGAGGTCTGAAATTAAAAAAAAATACTACATTCGTACACCAATGTGTGCACCTCGAAGCCGGAATTTTAACATTTTGATTAGATGTATAAAAATTAATTAAAAACTGGATTAGAAGCAAAAAAAAAAAGGCACGGATTAAAGGCAATAATTTAAAGTTAATTTCCACATACAATCATTAAACTAAATACGTTTCTCCCGGGCAACGCTGGGTACTTAAACTATTATAAATTAATATAGGAACTAAATGCTAACAATTTTTGCTAAAAGGCATTCACTAAAACATCCATACCGTAAGAATATTAATTGTCTGGGAGTATGGTTGTTAAGTTTTTCTTATAATTATATAGGGACTGAACTACCAATAAGCAGTATTGGAGCTTTAAACAAATTCCAAGTCAATAATGTAACATACAAAACTTTTTTTTTTTTCGAATCTAGAATACGATATTTTCTAGAATTCTTGAATCTCAAATATACCTTAGGATTGGAGTATTAGAGACACCACTGGTAAACAGTGCTATCTTTCTCTATCAACCTCCTAATCCTCTTCACTTTGAATAGATAGCTTTCATCGCTGTTAATTAGTACTGGCATTATCCTTCTCATACCCTTCGCTTACGATCATACTCTACTATACCCTGATTTTGGTTGAAAGAATAGTTTAGAAAATTCAAACGTATTTTTTTGTGGTCTACATTGATAACATTTTACTATATTATTTGTGTTATTTTATAGGTATTGTCCTATCTATCAAAACTCAAAAGTACAGTATTCATGAATATATTAAAATTGTTTAAGTAACTTTAGTAAACATCAGATAGGCTACTGTTGTTCCTACCAAAATCAGCTTTTTTGATGATAATAATAAAAATAACAATAATTGAAAAATGCCCGCCGTCATGCTAGTGATGGTGGTACTGTGAAAAGGTTGAACTTTTTCTTTAGTAATAAATTTTGATAGAAAACAAATCTCTACTTCACTCAACAGCATATACCGATAGTGAGAAATATTGGATATATTTTTAAACATTGCAAACCAGTATCAACGCGATTTAAGTCTTTAAGCTCGTATGATGTGTAATCAATCACATAATACATATTACTATCGACCTCGGTAGTCTTGGGGTAAAGTGCTCGTCGCCTCAGGATCTGAGACAAACTAACTTAACCAAGAACAATATCCCTAATCACCAAGTACTAGCGCCTAGATATTTACTAAATGGATAGCAGGACGAACCTGTATTCTAATGGTACATATCTTTGCCAGCATCAACTAGACTCAAATCAGCTCTCCCTAAGATTGAGCTGCAACCCACCAACCACTTAACAACACAGATTATCAATAATAAAGGGCGTAACATAGAGTTAAAAAATAATCTTATATATAGTTCAATGTAGGATATTACTAAACTAGAAATAATAGTTTACCGTATCCGTTACCGAGGGGTTAGGGAGCCTGACAACTTCATTCTAGTTGGATTCAAGGTCATGATTAACATGGTTTAATAGCTGTTTATAATATGGATAGTTTTACTAATTATTGTTTTAGCACCATGGTTGGTGCTAGTGTTATATGCTAAGGTTATTACTAAGTCTGAGGTTAGTGTAACACTTTATTTATAAAATTCAGGTGAAATATCCTCAATTAAAAAACTAACAAAATTGTATACACTATAATATATATAGAAAATTTATTTAAAATATAAATTTAAGACAAACTGGAGCTATGATTAAAACGATAAATATTTACAGAAGTGAGGCTATAACTTTCGCTTCTCTTTTTAAAACAAACAAACAAACAAACAAACAAACAAACAAACAAACAAACAAACAAACAAACATTTCATCACCAACAAATCTAGAACAAAGCTTTCTAGGTTAGGGTTCGAATACAAATCTAGTGCTTGGAGAGCCTTTTCTTCAAACTTTTCATTCTTGTCCGATACTCTAGTTCTGTCGTCCTCTAAACTTGGGTTCAATTCCTGGTTTGGCCAAACCATTTAACATACGTGGAATTAAGGTTTCCCCTTTCATTGTGATCAATTGAAAGCAGGGAGACGGGGGTGTTGTGTCTGTTCTATACCTAAGTTAGTTTTTAAGTCATGTGTTGATATGATGAATTGGTTCATAAACATTTGGATGAATCGAGCCATTAAAAATCAAATATTGCTTCAAGCGAATCCTTGTGCTTGTCCTTAAACTCAATCCTCACCTCCTTTCTTAGTATAAAACTAGTGTAAGTTGATGAGGTCTTGAATGGACATTATGACACCTAACATAAAAATAATAATACATTCTTGCAGTGAAGGAATATGCATGTTTTGTCTCAAAACGAAATGCTTTCTTGCAAAAAATATAAAATTATTATAACATAATTATGTTTTTTTAAACTTTAGTTTTCGTTCCCAGCTGAATTAATACTCGCGCGTGGGGTTGGCAAGCTTGTTTTATTATGTCTTTCTAAAATATGTACACTTTTGTACATATTCTATTAAATATGTGTAGTAAGTAATCTCCGAATAATTTCTTACACACTAAATGTTATCCTGTACACCAACGGTGGTTTTATAAACTGAGGCATTGCTCTAGCAATACTGGAGCTCCAGGGATGGGGACATCGGGGCTCGAATCCCTGTCGGGTGTACTAAGCAAGGGGTGCTTTCAACAAATGGTTTCCCGTCTCTCTCCCGTTATGAAAATAAGGGTACATTTTTCTAATTTTACCTTCCTCATCCATGTCCAATTGGTGTGGACAGCTGGAAAGACGCAGTGCACAAAAAAATAAAAGTATATTTGTTTTTGGAGTGGAACGGCATCATGGTGGACTAGTGGTCAGAGTTCCTGACTAGAGATCCCGAGGTCCCGGGTCCGCTCACCGGTGCTTCCAGATGAGCAGCGGGTTTGGAATGTGGTCAACTCAGCCTTATGAGGACAAATGAGGAGCTACTTGATTGAAAAGTAGTGGCTTCGGTCTAGAAAACTGAGATTAATGGTAGGAGAGTTCGTTGTGCTGACCACATGCCACCCTATATCCGAACAAGCTGGCACTATATTCGGCAACGTTCGGTGGCCGCTCGGTTGGTATGGTGGTCTGACGTCATGGAGTTTGTATTGCATCATGGCGCGAATAAATAGTTAAGTCTTAGATTTGAGATTCAAAACATGAACACATTTTGAAGAACAATTTAATCAAATTGTTGGTAAACTATAACATAATGTGTCTTTGAGGGACCGTTTCAACCTCAGTGGATCATTTTATATATTGTTATTTAAAATAAAATAAAATAAAGAAAATTGACTAAGCATATTAATTGAAAAACAATACTAAAATATTCAGTTAAATTTGATTTATGTTCTTATTTTAAGGAATATGCTGATATATTTAAACACAATTTAATAAAAACTATTATACTATACTTACGTGGGTTGTCAGGTTTAAAAATTATTGTAAAATCAATTTTAAATCAAATCAAATGTAAAAATGAAGCGCATATTCTGAGACGCTTCTTAAACTACTCTAAAAACGATATGTCTTGCTTGATTGGTGGGTTGAGACTGGACTATGCGCATAAAATATATTTTATAACTATTTTTAAAAACTAAACTAAAACTTAATTGCAACATATTCAAGAACTTACAGCAAATACTAAGAAACATGAAGTTACATTTCTAGGAAAAACATAATTATTATTTAGAAGAAATGATGTATGAGGCGATTGAATTGGTATCGATGTTTACGACCAAAGCGTTTTCGCGTGCCTGTGGTATTGTAGTTAGTTAAGAGTATATAAATGACAGAGACGGCACCAAAACTTCCCTTGGGAAACGCTTTTCTTGACTAAACTAAATAGCTTGGTTTTAACAAATGAGCTGAGAATTGTGCACCAATTTTAAAACAGGATGACCCTTTATGTTAGAATTTAAAGAGTACAATTTCGTTTTGAATGGATATGAACAATTAAAATATATATTAAAATGATGGCCAGCAATTACTATTTTTTGCCTTTAGCACCACGTTTTACTACATGTTCAGGCTATACACATATGTACTTATTACGCTAAAGAGTTAGGGATGAGGAAGGTCAAATTTAGAGGAAATCTATCAGCATTTGCGTGGAAGGAAAGTGGAAAACAATTTTGGAAAAAAACCTCAGTAAACCCGACCAAGATTCGAACCCCAATGTTCCTGTCATCGGCAGTCAAGTCTAATATGAGATTGACGCCTTAGACCAGGTGGCCACCGAAGCAGGTAATTACTAGTTGGAGAAATATTACAATAGCTAGTGTTTATTAATGATTTGTACAACAACAAAAATAAGATTGTCATACCGAAGCATTTAATACTGCTTATAGGCCAAGCGTCAGTTATTTGAATTAGAAAAAATCTGTGGAAATCTGCAAATTGTCTTATTCGCCGTATTAAAGGTATCTCAATAACATATCAAGTTCTCCCCTTCCTACGAGGTATTCGTTCGGTGCCATCTTGGAAAGATGGTGGCAAAATGATGTTTTTCTTGATTATCTCCTCAAACGTTAATTTTAACGTAAAAATAGTTTTAATATATATTATTCCGTATAAAATTCTCTATAAAAAGGTCTTGAACACATTTTTCTTAAATTAAGTATTTTCTAGTTATAGCCGCAAGAAGCCTACGATTTTCATTCAACTGCACGAAATAAAGGGGTTCCCAATCTACTTTTTAATTTTCACATTAAATGATCCGTTATTTTAGCCACTAAAATGTAACAAGTGCATTTGTTACAAAATGAATTATGTTTTATAACTATAAAGAAATAACATTTATTACAAAATGTTTTTATAATATTTTTATTTATTTTTAGAGCGTGAGTCAAAACATTTACGGTCATAGAGTTATTTTATTGTTTCCCTTATTCCACTCATAACTCACTAATAGAAGGGAAATAATTAGTAAATGTATTAAAAAATATTCATGTTTTTACACTCGCAAGAAATATATTTGACATATTCATATATTAATACTCGTTACCACACCACCGTGCGGTAGAGTATATGGCGCGCTTTTTTTTCATGTGCTTTCCCCTGTAAGCCTAATCCCCCACAATACTTTTAATTCAATTTTATTCTCTTGGATATTGAAGGATATTGAATATCTTCGCTATCCACTTCCTCAGTTTCATCAGTTTCTTCAAAAATTAAGTGATTGAATTGTACATCAATTTCTTCATCGTGATTTACCATGTCCTCTTCATGTGCGGTATTTGTGCATGATTGTCCCTGGCAATAAAAACAAATAGTGGAACATTGGAGACCAACTTTACCACAACTGCAAGCTGCTCTGCAGCCTTTAATGCACTTACAAGATATGGTTTTAAGGAGTGCTTGTGGAGCTGAATCGTTGGTGGTGGTTACAGGAAGTAAGCCACGCTCTGAGTTTTCCCAACCCCAAACTAAGGGATTCTTGTTGTTCCCATACCATGTTTGAATTTGTTGGTATGTTTTTAAGGAATGCTGGCGTGCAGATGCCTGAGTGGGAGGTAAAGATGAGAGTTTGAAACTGTTTTTCAACAACCATTTCGCGAACAATTTAACCCTTAGTTTGTACAAAGTATCTTCCATATTCTTAGCTCCGTAAAGGGTTACAATGAATTGGTGTCCTGCCATGTCTACACCGACCGGATGAGCGACCTTATCTTTGAAAATTAGCACAAATTCCTCCAATTTCTCGTTCTGGTTTAAAAGTTTGACAACATTATTTTGCCCTGTCTGAAAAACGAGGAAATTGTGTCACAGCCACTAATTACGCATAGGAACTAAATGTTGTCCTTAGCTTATTTAGGATATTTGAAGCTGCTAGAAAAATATACTGTATTGTTTGTTTTCCCTTTGTCTGGTTTCAAGAAAAAAATGTAAGACCGAGATGGAGCTAATGCTGAGAATAGTACCAAGAGGTCGGTGTCTTCACCCACTATCACCAAACATTCGGAGTGATGTGTGATTTCAATTGCGCTATTAACTATTAGAGAGTCAGCATCTTCTTCAGCTTGTTTCACAATGAATTTCTCCACTTCGAGTTTCTCGCGGAGCAGGGAAACGAGCTGGTATTTATTCTTATCGTTCGATAATAATTGCTCTTGGGACATAGTTGCTTGCATAGACTCATCAAACAGTACATTTTCCGAAGTAAATTTCTTTATTCGTCAAAGACGCTCAGCCGAGTTCGTATTTTTGGCAGCTAGATCATCTGGATATCCGTCAAAAACGACTATAGCCTCTTCTTTGTAGTACTTTTTGACAGTCCACGTATTTAGATAAAATAAAAGAAAAAGTTTCTTTTGCCTGCCAGACAACTTGGCGTAGAATAAATCCGCCGTCGACAACGTAAACAACATTACAAAAATCTATGTTGTTGGTTACAGGAGTAAACAACTCATAGAAAACAGATTTTCTCGTTTTGCGTATTTTTGATTGCCCAAAGAGTGAAAGTGGATAAGGAGCCAACTCAAATTCAAAATAGTGCTTCAACTCTTCATTAGATTTATTAAGGAGGCAAATTCTCCGAAAAAGTATATCAGGGTCGATAGGAACGTCTTCATCGTGTATTTGGACTTTTGAAGCAAAACCTCGATGGGGCATCACTCGATGCTTCCGCTGAAACCTAACCTCTTCGAAGTTGTCACTGATTATGCTTGCCATTAAAAACTTCCCGATTTCTTACGCTCTGTAATAATCTATATTTTCATCTCCCTGTACTCCAGTACTTATGGACATGACATTGTCTCCAACAGGGAAGGGATAGTGAGACAAAAACCAATCCACAAACATTTAACATCTTCGTCATCTCTTGACATTTGTGAGATCCTGGCATCCGTATGTTGTTCCATTGTAGCGAATGACCCATGGCAGAATTCTTCAATTTTCTCAGAAATATCCAGAATAATAGGCATTGTAAGAATCAATTTTGTCAGCGTACTGTCAGAAATGCCTCGTCCGTGACCAGCCACCAGTACTCTTCATCGATCTCTATTGTCATATCTGTCCATATGCCAGACCAACATTTTTCAGAGTAACTAATCGTGAAAAAGCCGTTTGTCACAAATCGTTCATATTCCAATGGAGTAAGTCTAGACTTAAAATCAAGCATATCTTGTAAATAGAGTTGACAGGATTTTTGCACCGAGGAAAGACATTAGCAAATGAAAACCACCAAGTCTGACAATGACTGAGCTAAGTTTGGAGCTAGAACTGCTGGAATCTATTATATCACGAGCCTTCATATAAAGCGGCTGATCGAATGTCACAATGCAGCAGCCTTGATTAACTGATCTGCATTTCTCAGCTGCGGTGAGGAATGCAGTATATATTTTATCATATTTACTTGGTGGAGAATTGACAAAGGGTAGACACAATATAAGCGGTTTTGAGTATATATTAAATGATGTGACTTCTTCCATGAAGCCGTTCCAACCTGGAATATGAAGCAAACCTTTCCATTTTCCATAAATCCATAGGAAGTCACTAGGCAACAATTCCACTTCACTAGAGATTGGATTCTTTTCGTTGAGATCTTTTATTTTTATGTACGCTAGTCCTGCCTTTACAGTTTTTTGGAAAGTAATAGGTGAAATATGACCAAATTCTCCAATAGTATATGCACCTTGGATCTTTCCTATTCTTACAATTCTTTCACCTGAAGAAACCGAATTGAAGGGAGATACACACTGGATTCCTTCCATTGCATGAAAAGTGTTACCATCTATGGTCTCAATGTTGACGTTGGCGTTGTCAAAGACAAATTGAGAAAATGAGTCCTACAATACACCCCCCTGCGGGTGTTTTAAGCAAGATATATCAAACATCTTGACTTTTTCGGATGTAGTGCAAAATCCTAGAGCTGATAGAACCTGCAAAAGATCTCTCGAACCATACTTTCTTGAAAGAAACGCTCCAAGACCGACTTGTACAGGCGATAGGAAGCATCTTGGCCTAACAGCAGCAATGACTGCATGTGAAATAGAGGTAATTTTGGTTCCCAATTTGTCTTCAGCTCCACGCTTGGTCTTCTTAATGATTGATTTCAGAAGAAATTGGCGTGATTCGGGAACATCGCTTTCAACATTTTCAAGAAAACACTGACGAAGCATAAGTATTGGTATCACATACTTTAGATTTGATATCTTCTCGGATTATGTCTGCTGCTGCTTTAACAATTCAGAGGCGTTCTTTTGGTTTATTCTGCTTTCGCGTTTCATACCAATTTGCCGTTAGAACAGTATACCCGGTATTTCGAAAGCAAATAACGGGCTACTTGTTGAATCCTGTAGTGATGATAATGTCTTCACCGTATTTGCACAGAAATTTGTTTTTTAAGGTTTTTTCGTTGGGGATGTATTCTTTGAAGTCTTTAATGATCTCTTTCAAAGAAAATGGGCATTCTTCCTGATTTGCCTCAAGGTAATGACAAATGTAGTTAAATGCAGCTGTGACATCATCATCTTCGGCCCGGCCACTGCTGCGTTGCGTTGGAGGAGCACCAAATAATTTTTTCATGCATGAGCCGTGGTACTTACCCTCAGCTGCAATTAAATCAGTCACATGGCTAATACGTAAAATGACGTCTGCACCCCAAGAATCGTTTCTCTTCCTTGCGGCTTCAAGAAGATTTTCCTTAAATGTCAATGTTTCAACACAATATGCAGGATTGCGTTTTGCAGAAGTTTTTTTAACTTCTTTTTTCGGAAAGCCTTCAGATGAGTCCCCTGCACACAGTACACACTTTTCCTTGAAATCGAATTCTTGGACACTCGATCGTCAACATTGCTTAAAGAGGCAGATTTTACTGCTGCAACAATGTTAGTTTCCTTTGTGTAGGATGTTTTGCACTTTACATGCACAGTTACACACTTAAGTTCTTGGAAATTAATCGATTTATTGCCTCCCCTTTTCTTACTACTCTCTATCAACGTTTTTATACCTCATTCCTCTACTACAATCGTTTAACATCCCAACAAAGTTTCAGCACAAATGAAACACTCAGTCCAATCCGCCATTTTTAAATTTCATTAAATTAATTTTAATAAAAAAATGAATAAATATACAATATTCGATTATAATAATAAAACACATATTTATTATTACATATATTATGTATTAAATACTATTTGTATTCTTAAAATTAATTATTCTTACTTACATTAAATAAAGTAGACCTACTCCCTGTGAAATATTCCTTTTGTACAAGAGGACCCCCGCTACTTAACGCACAATTTGTTTCTTGAAACCTACACCTCAATACATCAACCCCTTTTCAAGAGTGACACTATGTGAGTAACTATTTGTCAAATGAATGCTGATTGAAAGGGAGCAGTTTAGCTATTGCTTCCTTTAGCAAAATTATGTAAAGAACTATTTTCAAATTAATGCTGATGGAGGGAGCAGTTTATATGGTGTTCTATTTGTTAATACTCCTGTGAGGAACTATCATCAAATTTATACTGATGGAGGGAGCAGTTTATATGGTGTTCTCTTTGTTAATACTCTTGTGAGGAACTATCGTCAAATTTATACTGATGGAGGGAGCAGTTTATATGGTGTTCTCTTTGTTAATACTCCTGTGAGGAACTATCGTCAAATTTAAACTGATTGAGGGAGCAGTTTATATGGTGTTCTCTTTGTTAATACTCCTGTGAGGAACTATCATCAAATTTATACTGATGGAGGGAGCTTCTTTGTTAATACTCCTGTGAGGAACTATCATCAAATTTAAACTGATTGAGGGAGAAGTTTATATGGTGTTCTCTTTGTTAATACTCTTGTGAGGAACTATCGTCAAATTTAAACTGATTGAGGGAGCAGTTTAGATGGTGTTCTCTTTGTTAATACTCTTGTGAGGAACTATCATCAAACTTATACTGATGGAGGGAGCTAGTTTATATGGTGTTCTCTTTGTTAATACTCCTGTGAGGAACTATCATCAAATTTATACTGATGGAGGGAGCAGTTTATACGGTGTTATCTTTGTTAATACTCCTGTGAGGAACTATCATCAAATAAATGCTGATGGAGGGAACAGTTTAGAGATTGCGTCCTTTGATAACACTCTGAAGAATTATTTATCACCCACCTCGGTGGCCGCATGGCCCAAAGTGCTACTTTCACAATAGACTAAACTGTCAATGACGGGAAGATCGTGGTTCGATCCTGGTCGTATGTACTGAGGGTGGTTTTTCCTAGATGGTTTCCCACTATCTCTCCACGCAAATGCTGGTATGTATCCTCTAAATTCAACCTTCCTCATCCCTAGCTCACTAGCGTAATTAGTACATAAGCGTTTAACCCGAATGAGCAGTAATACAAGGTTCTAAAAAAATTATTTGCAAAATTAATACCTACGTATATGGAGAAATTATGTTGCTCCTTTGATAATGACATGTTATGTTATCATGTTATCCTATCCTGTGAGGAAATATTTGTCAAATTAATACTGATGGAAATGGAGCGTCTTTGGGGATATATTTGTCAAATGAATACTGATGGAAATGGAGCAACTGTGAGGAGATATTTGTCAAATAAATACTAATGGAAATGGAGCAGCTTTAGGGAGCTATTTGTCAAATGAATACTGATGGAAATGGAGCAGCTATGAGGAGCTTTTTGTCAAATGAATACTGATGAAAATGGAGCAACCGTGAGGAGATATTTTTCAAATAAATACTGATAAAAATGAAGCAGCTATGAGTAATTATTTGTCAAATGAATACTGATGGAAATGGAGCATCTTTGGGGATATATTTGTCAAATGAATACTGATGGAAATGGAGGAGCTTTGGGGAGCTATTTGTCAAATAAATACTGATGGAAATGGAGCAGCTATGAGAAGATATTTTTCAAATTAATACTGATGGAAATTGAGCAGCAGCTATGAGAATATATTTTTTCAAATAAATACTTATGGAAATGGAGCAGTTATGAGGAGCTATTTGTCAAATTAAAACTGATGGAAATGAAGCACCTTTGAGGAGCTATTCGACAAATTAATAGTGATAGAACTGGAGTAGCTATGATTAACTATTTGTCAAATGAATACTCATGGAAATGGTGCAGCTTTGATTAACTATTTGTCAAATAAATACTCGTGGAAATGAAGCAGCTATGAGGAACTATTTGTCAAATAAATACTGTGGAGAGGGAGTATTTTATATATTGACTCCTTTGTTAACAATCTTTGAATATCCATTTTTAATATTAATATAAATATAAATAGAGCACTTAAACTATTGACTCCTTTGGCAACAATCTGTAAGAAAACCTGTTTGTCATATTAATAAAACTGAAGAGAGAGCATTTTAGTTATTGACTCCTTTGTAAACGATCTGTGAAGAGTTATTTGTCATATTAATAATAATGGAGAAAGAAATCGATCTAATGATTCCTTTGGTAACAATCCGTGAAGAACTATTTGCCAAATGAATACTAATAGAATGGGGAATTTAGCTATTGTCTCTTTAAGCAATACTTTAGGACCAACTCTTACAGCCAAAAGAGCTGCCGTTGTATATATTTTATATATCTGCGCTATAATTATAAGCTATTTAATATGTTCTTAGAGGATTGAGAAGGCTAGTTTTAAGTAAACGCAACAGCATTAAAGTGGAAAGAGGACAGACAGCCACAGAAGAAAATTAAATATATTTTAGTGTGCCCATTCGGAGAATGAACCTGTATCTCAAGAGTAAAGTACGGTGTATCTACCACTACGGGACATTGTAGTTAAGATTGGCTTACAGAGTCAGATCCAATGGTTGATTTCATTCCTGGCAAAGATAATGATGTCAACATAGAATTATCCACATATCTCCAAGGCGTTAACTTCATCTGGTCTAATGGTTTAAATAAAAAAGCTATTATATATGATAATTACTGTTGTAGTTTCATTTAATTATCATGCTTTTCTAATAGAAAAACTACACCTAGACACGGGAATCTAACCCGGGACTTTCGACTTAATACGCAGATGCTCTAGCAACTGAGCTGTCCAGGAACCATCCCGTGCCCATGGTCAGTGATGGACGTGCGGAAATCGTCAGCTATATATATATGTATAGGTGTATATGTGATCAATTAAGATCACGAGCTATCAGATAGCGCAGCTAGCGATTGTAATTCTGACCTTAGAGGATAAAGTCTGAATTCAGGATGGGTGCATCGTGTTGTTTTGGTTGTTTTTTATATTAGTGATTTTACAATAAGAAAGTAACAAGAAAAACGGTTTAAAAGCGTATAGCCCATGGGTAGTAATACGCGGTGCTAAAAGAAGGAGTTTAAAAAATACAAATCTATAATTTGCTGTCAACATTGATAGTATTTTACTATATATTACCAATATTAATTCGATGTATTGATACTTAGAATCAAAAGTGACCGTTTAAGATAACATGACTTGACATATTAATTTATGAAAGTAGTTTTAGTAACTTTTGTGATTTTCAGACACAATTCTTCCGATAGTGTTCTCAAAATAAGCGAATTTTCATGATTTAATTGGTTACGTTTTGACCAAGTGTTGCTGGACAGGTTTAAGGACGAACACGACTTTTGAGTTGTGTTTCCTATTCAAATATAGCGTTTGGGTAAGATTTTATCAAACACTGGTAGTCTCATTTATGTAAGCCTACATGTACTGCAAATCGACAGAAAAAAAAACCAATTTTATGTTATTATTAGATGGACTGGTGTTTATTTTGACTAAGTCTAGTATGTACATAACATTCTTATGTTTTCATAAAAAAGCTTTCAGAAACCCCAAAGTTAGTATGTACGAGTGTGCGTGCCTGGATCAGATCAAACGCTCTTTATTTTATTCATAGCAAAACTGTTTTAAAAAGACTTACCTTTCGTTTACCCTTAAAGGTAGCAAACTTACCTTGTCTGGTTCTATTACAGTCTAACTTATGAGGTAAGAGCATAGTGGATCCCGTAAAGGTAACTGGAATATTACTTTGACCGAAAATAATAAATAATAATGTATACACGATAATGGATCTTGGCAGGAGGGAGTAGATAGATACTGCTCCCTTATTATCAGTATTAATTTTACCAACCATACACATTTTGATATAACACACATAATTTGAGTAAAGTGTCCATTGTCTCATCTAATAATGACATTTATTTGAGAAACGCAGGTGGGAAAATAATTTACAAATATTGTGTCGGCTCATGAAGCACTTCTCATTCCTTTAATATTGCGTCGTGCCTCCAGGGGACGCTATGCAAATTTAATTCACAATCAGACAAACAAACTGTGTAGCTTGCGGTGATTAATGCCTCGTACTCATTCGCTTCATCATTCACTATACTGGATTATGTTTGATTAGGTTAAGTGGCTAGGATTTTTAAGTGAGTCCGGGAAGAAACGATCGAATGCGCTTAACAACCCAGAAAATAGACCGTGCGTAACCAAGCGAGGTCAGGCATCTTCTATACAGCGTGTATCTAAAACATTCCAACAAATCTGGGCCGTCTATTCTTGAGGTGAAACTATAAGGATTCTTATTCTGAAAATTGAAAAATGACACCTGGACACGGGAATCGAACCCNGTGTCCAGGTGTCATTTTTCAATTTTCAGAATATGATATCTAGTGGAGTAATTCCCTATTAATAAGCATAAATAATAGCTCTGGCTATTAATTCTTAATATAAGGATTCTTATAAGCAGCCCAGGGTCAATCTCAAATATCAAGGGAGGTGTAAAGATCGAGGTAAAAACGTTATTATGTAAGATATTATGAAAACTGCTTGCGATAGTAAAACGAATTTTTTCATAGTAATTATATAAACCATACTCAGTAATTAACTAAATGCATTTTACCTGTTACACACCTCCATTATGAAAAAAACCAGGGGCTTACAACCTTATTTCTTCAATAACATATTATGTCATAGTAA
The DNA here is from genome assembly GCA_902151455.1 of Timema bartmani. Classification (NCBI taxonomy): domain Eukaryota; kingdom Metazoa; phylum Arthropoda; class Insecta; order Phasmatodea; family Timematidae; genus Timema; species Timema bartmani. The sequence goes on along the minus strand of CABFWB010005469.1, from coordinate 3,826 downwards.
GTATTACCAATTTTTGACTTCAGATAACAAAACATGAAGTCAAAATTAACAACAAAAAAAGTCTCTAAGAGAAACTGTCTAGCTCTCCCCGTTTTGTGAAAAGAACACATGTTTGATTTCAAATAAAAGTGTTTATGCCTGCTGGGTAGGCAGCCACTATTCCTGTGCTGCTTCACCGCGCAGTCGTACAACCATTTAGAAGTACCTGTGTCTGTGTGTATTAAGTACTGCACATTTGTGAGTCATGCTTATACAGTTCACAGTGGACTTTATTCATCTATATTCACAGGAGTATTGAAAGCAAAATTAAATAATACAAATTGAAGTTATTGCATAGTATGTTTTAGTTCCTAGCTTAAAAAGTCAACAACGTACCACCCTAACGGGTAGTGAGACGCGATGCTAAATAAATAAATAAATAAAAATGCTAGCTTCTTAATATCTTAAGATCGTACATAATAACGTTTTTACCTCGATCTTTAGAGGTGTACAACGCCCTTGATATTTGAGATGAACCCTGGGTTGCTTATATCAATCCTTCTAGTTTTACCTCAAGAATAAACTGTCCAAGTGTGTTGGAATGTTTCAGATACACCCTGCATTTGTTTAGTTAATGTCCGACATGCGTTTTCATGTCTTTACCAGCTCTCTATCTCATTTTATGACAAACGCCAAATTCGAAAATTCCCCCAGCTGTGAGTTGCAGGCAGCAATATGATTTTTAAATGCAAAGCATCTTTGGTTGAGATGCATAGGCAAATTACTGAAGTGTATGGAAAACAGGCGATGAATGGAAGAAATGTAAGGTGTAAGTTGTTTAATGAAGGCAGGATGAAAGTGCACGATGAAAACTGAAGCTCGTCGCTTATCACAGAAAAATTTCTGAAACTATTCAATGTAAAAACTCAAGAAATCAAAGGATACACAATTTCTTAATTACATGACATTTTTTCACATATCTCCCACTCACCAGACCATGAAATGGCCGATTTTAATTCGCAGTAACAGAAATTGTGATCAAGATAGTGCCCAACTTGTAAACGAACACTCACTTTATCCGACACCTTAGATCAGTTGGTAGCATGTTTGTCTACTGAGCAAAGGGTCCCGGGTCCGATTTCTGGCATGGCCGAAAAATTTCTCATTGGTGAAATGTGGGTTTCCTCTTTCACAGTGATGAATAAACGGCTGGGGGCTGGATGTTATGTATGTTCTAGATTTAAGTTGGTTTATAAGTCGTGTGCTGATATAATCAGTCGGTTCAGAAAGTGCACTTTAAATACCTCAAATAAATGAAAAAATTGAAAACTCACTTTAAGAATTGCATGGCATCCACATTAAAACTTTGTAGCGGTATCACATTGATTATGTGTATATATTTTTTATCACAATGAGACAGCATCTGAAACATTTATTTGTTATCTGTCACTTAAGATCAAACATAGATCTTATCCGGATCTCCGAAGAAGGATAAGTTCAAATAAACGCTTTGAGTGAATTTTAATTTTTTTTTCCTCTTTTGATGCAATTGTATTGTAACATTAGCAATACTGGATAATGCTACAGCATTACTACCCACCCCAAATAAACCAATATATATAGACATCCTGCAATAGTAACTCTAGCAAGACTAGCTAGTTTACATTAATACTACCCACTCCGAATAATGCCGATACTCATAGACATCCTGAAAAATCAAAGATTTACAAAACTTACTATGTCTAAAATATGTGCTTTACTCAATCATTGTATCTTCTGGCTTAGCACGAGTTCCATGACCAACCTGTTCATATCGAAGTTTATGATGAAGAGAAGACTGACAAGTGATGAACGATTGTTCAACAAGATATTTCAATAGGGGGGTCCAAAAATGCGCTGATTGGCCCAGCTGGCTGACAGACAGGCCACTCACAATTTTAACTGTCAACTCACCAGGTGTCCGGCCTACGTGACTTGATGTAGTGCCAAGTTTTAACTGCCGACTCTCCAGATGTCAGGTCTACGTGAATTGATGGACGTACCAAGATTCAACGGCCAACTCAACAGGTGTCCGGCCTACGTGACTTGAACACGTGCCAAGTTTTAACTGCAACTAACCAGATGTTCGGCCTACATGACTTTAGCACGTACCAAGTTTTGGCAACTGCTAATAAGAGTCATGATGTTCGCACGTGTTCACAACGTGGCGTTGTATTTTTAATATACAAATCTCCCACTTATTTATCCATCAACTAGACCTATATATAGCTGGAGCTCAGCTAGCATGGTTGACTATTATATCCGACACTTCCACGAGAAGCCTGATCTGGACTTGGAAATAATCACTCCAGGATGGCAATATATAAACTCTATATATTTTATCCAATATTTAAAATCTAAACGATCTTTAAAGGGTTTCGGTGTTTGCACACTTAGATAATTATGTGATTAAAATCGTTCAGTGTAGGCGTCCGTAATTTCTCACTAGAAGATTTATTTTTGAAAGTAAATTAGCTTTATGGAAAACTTAATGTTTCCTTTTGCCGCTTGGGCGCTAGTCTCTTTGTAATTTCTAGAAATGTAAATAGGTAGCCGTCTTTTGATTCTTTTTCTAGCTTGGAATATTTAGTTTAAATATAAATTTTTATTACACTTGTGATTACCAATAATGGTTTGAACTTTAAAAGTTGGTAATGTTTCTTTTATAGACAATATTTTGTAGACGTATCTTCGTTAGAGAAATTATAAAAGTAATTCATTTTTGTTGGTTTATAAGTTATAACTTTAACATTTTACCGATTCGTTTAGTGAGAAATTACCAGTATTTTAATGTAATATTGCTTTGCTTTCTATTATAATGTTAAATACTAACAAGTCAGAATATTCTCGATTACTTCAAAAGTGGTGGAAATAATAGTCCCAAAGAAGTTTGAGTTATGTCGGGAAGTCAAACCTTTGTGCAGTTTATTTGTATCGGAATTGATATTTAAATTTAAAATTAATCTTAAAATTTAAATTTGTTTAGTTTGAATCCCCAATGGTGATTCAGGCGCGTTGTTAACCGTTTAAAAGAGGTTCTTTAAGCTCTTTATTATTAAAGTAAGGATTCAAAGGTTTAATGGTTTAAACGATTTGTTTAGTCGGAATTCACAATGGTGATTCAGGCGCATTGTTAACCGTTTAAAAGAGGCTCTTTAAGTTCTTTATTATTATATTAACAAATTTTGATTGTTATTGGTACTCTTCCAAACTAATTCATATAAATGAATAGTTTACTTTGAGATTATGAAATATATTCTCAAGTGTACTGCGCAAGTGCAGTCTCTGCCATATTTATATATATTTTCAACACTCTTCAGTTTGCCTTGTGAGGCCATGTAATTTTTGTTTACCTCTGTTGTTTTACCTTGAATAAATAATTCAGGTTTTTCTTAAACTTGCAAATATTCCTATTTTTTGTTAGAACAAATTCCTTATGGATTTCAGCCACCCTCTTCCTAGCTATTGTGGCCTCTAGCTGTTAAGATTGGAGGTGGAGAACGGTACAATATAATTAATTAAATAAATGGTACGGAACCCCACACGGACTTTCTCAATCTACTGTTTAAAAATGAAGCTATTTACTCATAACTTGTAATATATGTGAAACTAAATAGTATACACTAGCAGACGCAAGCATAAATTGCACTATACTTATGTAAAACATATTTTGAGTCCCGGTTTTAAATTTTATATTTTTAATTTTAAAGAATTAATGTTCTCATTTGTATATTTGGATCAATAAAAAGGATTAATATTGGGTCCACAAGGATCAAGACTTTGTATTCAAATTTCGACTTCCGATCGA
>CABFWB010005468.1:0-44608 GCA_902151455.1 Timema bartmani | reverse complement strand
CGGCAAAATGACTTTAAGGGCTCCGGTCTGATGCGTAAATTATCATTTTTTATCATATCTCCGAAACTATTTGAGATATGTAATACTTATTACAAATATGTATATATTTATATTTATAATACAAATATTTTATTTGAAGCATATTTTATAAAACCAATAACTTTCAAGCTATACGTAAATATAGTTATTTATTGACTTTTCGAACACTAAGGGTAAAGTATTGTGACTGTAAAAAAATTCTAGCCTGAAATGTTGATGGATGTCAACGTCTCATGACCCCCCGAAACCTAAAAAGTCGTCTTTGCAATGTCCGTCTGTCTGTGTGTCTACTTAAACTTAAAATTATGAGTAGTTTAGTAAAAGGTGAAAAGAGAAAAATTATATTTTCTCGAAATTGGCTCAAACGATTTCGATTATAATTCGTATCTAGGCGTTGATTAAGATTATAAATAAACTGGCTATTTTCATTCTCCCATGAAAATGACTTTTAGGATACCTTACAGATCTTGAAATTTCCGTATCTCCGCAACTATTTGAGATACTAAATAACTTATCATTGCAAAATTGTAGTACTATTAAAAATAAAAAACTTTTATGTGAAACATATTTTTATAAAACCAACAGTTTCTGAGATATTGGCAAATATATTAATAAAATTTTGTGATCTTAAGTTGTAAAGAGATACTACTTAAGTTTTAACGCATTAATTTTCCAATGGCATAAAGTAATTAAATATAAGAAAGTCTCTCAAAAAATGAATGCTATTTTGCCTTAAGCCCCTTAGAAGAAATGTTTGTACAACAATGATCTATCCCCATTTTAGACACAGTCGTCAATATTTAAATTTTTTTAAATGGTCAAAATTTATAAATGAGGTATTTGATAGCAATTCGATGACATGAAGATCTGCAACACCCAATAAAATGTCGACAATTTTAAACTGAAGGCGAAATTTTAATACAAAGTGTTGACCCTTGTGGACCCAATATTGATCTTTTTTATCGCTCCAAACATACAAATGAGGACATCAGTTCTTTAAAAATAAAATTATAAAATTTAAAACCGGAACCTAAAAAAATGTTTTACACAGGTATAATGCAATTTATGCTTGGGTTTGCTAGTGTATATTATTTCTTTTCACATATATTATGAGTTTTGAGTAAATATCTCCATTTTTAAACAATAGAGCTATAAAGTCTGTGCGGAGTACGGTACCATTTATTTTTTACTAAAACCACTGTTGAAAAATCTGATTCACAAATAGTCTATGTGGTTGCAAATGGTTTGTCAATGTTTGATGTTGCCCCAGAATAGATTTGGTGGCCACTTGAGGGGTCTCAACCCACTATTTAAGAACTTGTTACTGAAGTACTGTCCTATACGCACGGGGGATATTTAATAATTTACTTATGTAGGGAATCTATTGCTGAATTAATTATTGTAAACATCACCAAATATCCAGAGAAGAAGCTATCACCAAAAATCCAACGAGAGTTGTTTTGATTATTTTATTAAGAATAAAATGAAACATACATAAATATGTATATTAACATTTTTATATCTATATGTATATACATTTTTATACACATATGTGTTATGCAGGGTGTTACAATTTTTTTTGGAAACATCAAATTAAAAAAAAAAAGACAGATTTTTTTTCTTGATCCTACGCGAAAAAAAAAACAAAAAAAAAACCAACAACAAACTTTTGTCTCAAACCTTTTTTGAACAGACTCAACTTTCAAAGCGAATGAAATACTTGTTTTAACATAATCCAGGATTAAAGCTTAGAAGTGACGTCTAAATTCTTGTGTGTTTGAACTAATTTTGGCTTAATACTCCAAGTGCTTGAAGTAAATATGAATGGTTAAGCAAGCTCATTTACAGACTTCAGCTCATTATTAAGTTCGCTCTAGTCACCCGAATAAACTAATCGTAAATCATTTTCGTGGAATTTCTTTCCATGTCCCGATAAGCTGAGAAGATGATGGGAGTGAATATGAATATCTTAACATATCTTAAGACTAATTAACCAAACCCTGGTAGCCATTGGAATTATTCCACTTACAAAAAATATCCCCTGGTACCAGCCGGGAATTGAACCCAAGACCCCTAGATAATGAAGCACTATAATATTAAGCCAGTTATTTAATCAACATCACTGTTGTTAATGTTACTAAAAGTTAATATTGTTGTTGCACTTCTGTATATGCTTAAACTTTATAGCCCCCGATAATAAAGTTGTTTTTTTGTGATTTTGACATTTTTCACACAATATCTACTAAGCTAATCACATTTACTTTAAACACTTGGAGCATTAAACCAACATTTAAGTCAACACATAAGCGATCAGACATTCGTCACGTCCACGGCATTGATCCTGGATTATGCTAAGACGGGTATTTTATTAGCTTTCAAAATTAAAACTGTACAATAAATGTTAAAGACAAAAGTTTCTTGTTTTGTTTTTTTTGTTGTTGTTTTTTTAGTAGAATAAGAGACCGTAATAAATAATACAAGTTTATATCTAATAAAACAGAGTTGACTTAGAAATGACCTTTTAATATCTACCAAATAGATAATTAAAAAATAGTATTCCATTTCCCCTGAAAACAATCTCTTTTCTCGAAACATTTTTTTACTCTAAGATATGTTGTTTCCTAGAAAAAAATATCGTAACACTTTAAATGCCCCAGCCTATATATATAACACACACACACATATATGTGTGTGTGTGTGTGTTTTTTTGTGAGGAACTTTAATGGATGCATTTTAATTAAACACATCTAACCACATCTAACATAGTCCTTTTCAAAACGAGTATATTTTGTTTTACTTTTGTTTGAAATCCAAACAGTGTTCAATTTGTTTACTCGAATACCTTTTGACCATTCATCTGTACTTCAACATCTTTGAAAACTATGACCGGCGCTACTAACCAATTACGAACCAACTTCCATGATAAATACTTGTTTATCTACTAGTCATCATGATAGTTGGCCTTACAAACGAAAATAGTGGACATGTATTGAATTCACTACTGAATAAGGCACGAAAATATCTCCCGTGACTACGATGTACAACAGAACATGATGTGAGTTATATAGCAAGTATAAGTTTTTTTACGGAAATCATCGAACCCCGAACTCAAGAATGAAAGTTCACGAGACTGACCAAACCTATTGTGGTTTTTGTTAGGTCCAACAATTGTTTGATGATATGGCAAGTGAGTGTCGCTAATACAAACAAATGTCAGTTGAGGGGTTGGGAGTGGGGGAAAGCTGTGAGTGTGAAGCAGGAATTATCAGTTCATGTGATCTTGATTCCGGGCTGTTCCTTGCAAGTGGAGTCGAGTACACAAGCAAGAAGAGTTGGCGCGCAGGAAAGCAGCCGGCAACTGGGCGGTCGAGTTGTAACTTAGGGGGAGGGGAGAACAGAGAGAGAGGGGTAACACCCTCACCGCCTTGTGGGACGCGAGAATAGCCGAAGGGAAACAGCCGAGAGTAGCCGAAGTTGTGAATATAATGTTTAGGACATGTTTTACTGACTAAAATGCTTTCTGTATATTGTGCTATGCACTGAAGTAGCTCGTGGCATGGTTCTCTAAAGCGTTGTGTTTCAACAATAATTCACACCCCCTTGCGATCGTCAAACTTGAACCGAAAAGATAGGCATTCAAAAATCGAACGGCGCGGCTTTTCGAAGTGTAGTTGTCACCGAGGTAGGCGGAGCAATAAAAAATATCAACCATCTTAATGAAAGTATATTAAAGGTGATTTTTTTACATTTATTTTTGTGCGTTGGGAACATAATTTGGTTTTAAAAACAGTAAAAAAAATTGAAAAATATATTTGGAACTAACACTGACTATACTATTAGTAGTATCATTATTGTTCAACGAAAGCTCATCCAAAACTACGTAACTTTGCCAACAATGCTACGTCGTGTGACCAATATTACCGTAAGTTGTGCGCGCCTATTTTGAACACTGAAATGTGTTGTGCTTTTTCTTATGTTTTATACAGGTTAAGTCTATAAAAATAAAGATTAGGAAGATTCAAGATTAATATTATCTATTTGGCAATGCAACAATGAATGACAAACCACGTGAGCAAAGTTATACACGTGTTATGCAGTAAAACAGGTTAAATTCACTTTTATCTTTTGCGCATGACCAAAGAAAGTTATTTTAGAATTTATTGCGGAGTAAATAAATATTCACTTTTCAAAATAAATAAACTAAGTGAAAATAGCCCTGTGTAAGAGCATAAACCTAAAAGTAAATAATGACCATTTGTAGAAATAATGCCCTGTTAAAAAACTGACTATAAATAGATGAAACAGCATACATAGTACAAGTTTGTTTCATAATTTAAGTTAAAGATTTTTTTATATGAAAGCGTTCAATCTTATATTTTGTTTTATAATAATAAAGTGAAAGTTAAATAGTTAAATGTGCCATTTGAAAACTGCATTAAAAGCACACGTACATTTCGTTAGCTGGCATGTTATTAGAAGAAAATTAATTTACACTTCAATCTGTGTTTTAATGTGTGTTAATAGTGACAGACTTTTATTTATTATAATATACCGCAGTTCTGCGCCACAAACTGAATGCCGATTGTGTGTGGGATTCTTATTAATGAGCTATGTGCCATCTCATTAAAAATATAAGAATGAGATTAACTTTGAATTAAAATAATTTAACTACTAACAAATGTTTTATCTTTCACCATGGCTATTCTTAAACTTACTTTTATTTAAAAGTTTTTAATGTTTTAAAATACAAATACAGGATTGAAATATTCTGTTTAGTCTAAAGTTTGAATACCGGTGGAGACGTTCTGTAAAATAGATTTGGTTTAGGGAATTATTCATCTCCAAAACAACATATTTATAAATTAAAATAGTTTATTTAACTTGTGGAAAGTAAGACCATAGTACGAACTTTAGACCAATTTGAGTAATTAAAACTATCTTATCTCTGAACAAATCAGCTCGTCAACACTGTTTTTATGGAAGAAAAATTAACTTGGTGAATATTAATACAAGTGTTGTGATATAGGGCCATATAGATGATCTAACTATTTCAAAACAAATTTAAATTCAGCAAAATTTTAAGTGATCAACATTGGTTGAAGGTCCCAAAAGTTAATATTTATCTGCTTAGGAATAAACCAGATATTTAACAGCAATTTAAAGAAACTCTAAAGGACATTTTCTTAAATAATAAGTGAAAATAAAAAAAAAAATTTGGTGTTATAAATTATATTGTTTATCATATTAAATTTTATTTATTTGTTACTATTCTATAGGATTCGGTGTCATTTTCAGAGCATTTTATCGTAAAAAAAAAACAGTTACTCACAGTTTGTTAAAATTGTTTGGTGTTGGATATGAAAATAGAATGTGTGACTTTCCCTTGGAAGTGACAGTAGATATAATATTTAATAGTCCTACAAATAATATATAGATCTCTTTTATAAAAGAATAATTAAATATAATCGTTTTCAAACTTTTCTGATCATTACTTCTAAAATAATTATTTAAAGAGTAAAATTAATATACCAAATATCACATTTATTTTAGCAATTTATTAAAAGTGTGTGACTATTTAATGAATTAAAATATTTCACACTTGTTTATTTTCAAATATTAAATATCTTATTGTCGTGTCTGCATTATACTTATGAATTAATATACATAACTTTAGTGTAGGGACTGCGAAAAAAATGATGAACATATTAAGGTAATAATATCTCCGTCAGAAGATAGTGTTTTTTAAGAAATCTCCAGTTCTCGTTTTGATCGGTTAAGTACTCCCTACAAGCAGCATGTACCCTTGGTATAGAGAGTCCGTGAGTCAACTGGGGCAGTTCTGTACTCCAGGGAACCCTATGACTACAACAATCAAAACAGAGAATGGTTACAACGATTGCATGCTGGCCCTGGATTATGCTGCTCAAAGCAAGGTAGGGCTCTAGCACATCTTAAATCACTTTGGCTGAGGAGTACAATTTGGTTTCAATAAATCAACGGTGTTGTGTGTAATTAGTTTGCTGTCCTTTCACTTAAAATTACACTTATAGATAGTACGGATGCGGTAAAAATAATACTACTAAATCATAAAAATCAGATTTACGATTTTGACACCATTCAATAACGATTACTGGTAGTTATAGAGGGCTGATATTTTTTAACTGGTTAAATAGATTGTTATTTCTGAAACCTAAATTTTAAAATTTTTACAATCAATATGCGTTTGATTAAGATATTTGAAATATTTTGAAGAATGACATAAAACTTTTGTTTTTGAATAATACACGAGGAATGGTTGATAAATAATATTGGACAGCCATTATTTCCTCAATAGAGAGATAATTTTAATAATATGCCAGAATTTTCTTAACTTTGTAGAAGTGAGATAGATTTAAGTTAATGTTAGTAATAATATTTTGAAAGCTGTTAATTATTTTATTTATTCACTAAATAGTTTATATAAATTACTCATTATCTTGTTTTTATTGTTGTGACTGTTTTATATTATTGATTTAAAAATGTGTTATAATCTTTTATATTGATTAATATTAAGATTTGTCTGAATATTAAAATTCCAAGCAATATATAGCTGCATTAAATATGGTATTTAATTTACAAAATATTTATTATTTCTGAGTAATAATTTAAGTTTTTTAATGTTATTTCTTTAGGAAAATTGTATATAAATTATTTATATATTTAATGTTTTTGTTATTTGAAACAAGAAAAAAAATCCTTGATTATTAAATTTTGGTATATTATCAAATAGCATTATTGGGCTTAAGGGTTACATTACAGATATTACTCCGAAAATATTACATGATTAGGCTTTTTATATATTGTTTGCAAATATATTTGTTGAAAAGTTTTTCTAGTGTCTATATGTTTTTCCTTTTCACAAAACCAAAACTTCAATTAGTCTATTATGATTAAAGAAAATTATGCCTTAAAACTATTTATAGACGATAATGCGTGTTTAAATATTCAACTTTAAATAATGATTAACTAATCATAAATTTGTACTAAAATTTATTACAATTTTATTTTACTAAAAATACAAACATACAAATCTATATCAAATTGGTTTATATGGTAGTAAAATTATTCAAAACCATTTAACTGAATAAAAATGAATGTTTACGCTTAATAGTGATAAAGAACTTTAAATAAACAAATTAAATAATGCCCAAGCCGAATGAATTTATATATATATATAATTTTAGAACTAAGTCATATTTTAAACCTAAATATTTTTTTAAATAGGTACAAATACATGCTATGTATTATATTATCAAAATTAATATAGCCTTACCAATATGTAAATGTAAGAAATACTTACATTTATATTAATAGTAGAATATCATTATTTTCCACTCAATAAACGGAAACTTAAAAAATAAAAAAGCTTTTACAACTAACTCGCTTCTGTAAAATAATAAAATAAAATTAATAAACTAGAGGATTTTTAATAGCACAGAATATATTTTCTGCTATAACTCTTTTTGATTTAGTTAGAGTTGATTGTAGCTAAGATCTTTATGAAGTATGGGAAACATTACTAACTATTACAAAAAGTAAATGGTAGGTACTTTTAGAGTATAATATGAAAGAACTATTAAACATCTACCGAAAGGTGTCAATTATTAATAGCTGTGGTTTTTTGTATTAAAAATTACACACATTTTTAAACAGACATTTCCAAAATCATCAAATAACTTTTTAAAAAACAATATAAACAGTAGTTTAATGTGAACTAATTGGAAAGGGATTTTCATTGGTAACATTTGGTATATTACCACATTATTGACCGCGACAGATTATTGGTATTTCAAATTTATTGACGTATTTAATGCTGGAATTTATGTTAAATCTAATAAATAAACTTAGAGGTTTAACAAGGGGAACCTTCAATGAATTCCATTGTTACAAAATATTCACGTATCACGTTTACTGTAGTTTTGGATGTTCATTCTTTGAGTAGCTAAAATAAAGTAGCTCAACTGAAATATTATTTAGTAAAATATTAAAACCTAAATAAGCTTTAATTTAATAGGGTGTAAATTAAAGCTACCGAAAGCTGTTCAAGTCAAAATATATAAAATCGCATAAAATACTTTAATTTAAAATACTATTTATATAGAGTTTGGTCGTTTTAATTAAATACTACTTTATTTAATACCATGTATTACTATCCTTGTGGGTAATACGATTATGTACTAATTACGCTAATGGGTAAGGAATGAGAAAGGTTAGATTTAGAGAAAGGTTACCCACATTTTCGTGGGGAGAGAGAGTTGGAAACCATTTAGGAAAAGCCACCATTACTACACCTGAACGGGACTGACCCATGATCTCCCCGTCATCGGAAGTCTATTCCTTTGCGAGAATAGTGCCTTAGACCATGCGGCCAATAAAGCGGGTAGCAGTACTATTGTCAACTAAAATTCAAATGAGGTTAACAAAGTTTATACGATCTTAGATAGCCTTTGTTGAAATATTGTCATGTTATTTTTTGTTAAAAATGGAGATCTGTAATTAAATGCGTTAAAAGGATATGTGACCAATGTATTGTCACTTATCTTTATTATTCTGCCCATGATTTATAAATTAATTGTTTAGAAAAAATATTTATATTGCTTTTACATATTGTTATAAATTAATAGTTAGTCTTTAGTTGAAATTGCCCTTTACAAATGTTTCAGAAGATCGTTTTGTATTGTAATGATTACACTAATTTGCTCATCAATATAATTAACACTAAGCTTAGATTTATTTAGTCTAAAGGACATTTTTATCAATGTGCTTGGTAAAAATCGTAAGACCTATCCATTTATTTATATCCTTTATGCAATATTAATATATATTTTAGTATAATAATTAAACAAAATTGTGTTACCAAACCAACATTTTGTGTTTAATAATTGACAGGATTTTATTGTAAAATATAGCAATTTGTTCAAATAAGACAATGCCACACTCATATTGGTAGAGAAAAATAATTTTAATAATGCGCTTTAATAGAACTTGATTTTTATAGGGATAAGATCAAACTATTTTTTAAATTAACATGTGAGAAATGATTAATGTTAAGTTCATAAATTATGTTAATCTTGTATAGTAAAGTTTAATCATTTTTACGATATGGCATTAGGTATTTAGGAATTTAAGGCTTATAAAAATCGTCTTTGGTAATACTTTTAGCTTTAATCTCTATTAGAAAGCTGTGTCTAAGAAAATTTGTAAAATAGCATTAATATTATATAATAAATTTATCCAAAAATATAGCCAAATGAAAGGAGAATTTAAAATATATTTTTTCAGGTCTATGTTGATTATCTAAATGTATCGCTTTTTTAAGAAATATATTAGACACATATCTCATTTAAGAGTTTAGTTTCGAAAAACATGTTAAAACATTACGTAAATATTTTCACGAAAATTAATAAACGTAAAAATCCTTGTAAAATGATTTCTACACTTAATCATAATTTTAACGGTATGTTACCCGAATAATTTTATAATATCCATGTCAAAGTCAGCTAATAACAATATATCTAAAATACAAAGCTCTTTTATAATATATAAGCCCTTTGGCCCTTATGAACATTCTTTCCCTTCAACAATGACCAGATAAATTTGATTTTTGATTCGCGGGTAAGGTAGAGTGGTGCTAAAGTAGATTCAATAAAAATCAACATTGAGGCTAACTTGGAAGAAAAGTTGTTTATGATTCACATCCGCTATTGACGTTACACCAAGCGAGTGTGGATATATTTCACTGCAAAGCAATACTTGGCATTAAGTCAATTTTGGTGCAGATTCACACTAACCATAAACTTCGCACTAAGGAATTAACTTTGTATTTCAGTAAATAGCCAAACTCACGATTAAAAAGAGTTTGAAAAATTAATTATTGAGGCTGACTCATTCCCGAGGAAAACTCGGCGCTAGGAAAGTACCAGTGTATTTCACTCCTGAAACAAACTCGGCGATAAGAAGATGTCGACGTATTTTACTCTCAGTGCTAATAAAATGTCGCTGTATTTTATTCTTGTATCAATCTCAGCGCTGTGAAAGTGTCGGTGTATTTTACTCTTGGTATCAGACTCAGCGCTAAGAAAGTAATCAGTGTATTTCACTCCTGAAACAAACTCGGCGATAAGAAGATGTCGACGTATTTTACTCTCAGTGCTAATAAAATGTCGCTGTATTTTATTCTTGTATCAATCTCAGCGCTGTGAAAGTGTCGGTGTATTTTACTCTTGGTATCAGACTCAGCGCTAAGAAAGTAACAGTGTATTTCACTCCTGAAACAAACTCGGCGATAAGAAGATGTCGACGTATTTTACTCTCAGTGCTAATAAAATGTCAGTGTATTTTATTCTTGTATCAAACTCAGCGCTAAGAAAGTACCAGTGTATTTCACTCCTGAAACATACTCAGCGATAAGAAGTTGTCGACGTATTTTACTCTTGTAACAGACTCAGCGCTAAGGAAGTTTTAATTTAGTTTACTCCTGGTATCAGACTCAGCGCTAAAAAAGTGTTAATTTATTTTACTCTTATCATCAGACTCAACGGTAAGAAAGTGTCGTATCAGACTCAGTGCTGTGAAAGTGTCGGTATATTTTACTCTTGGTATCAGACTAAGAGCTAAGAAAGTGTTATTTAGTTTGCTCTTTTAATCAGACTCAGCGCTAAGGAAGTGTTAATTTAGTTTACTCTTGGTATCAGACTCAGCGCTAAGAAAGTGTTCATTTACTCTACTCTTGCCATCAGACTCAATGCTAAGAAAGTGTCGATGTATTTTACTCTTAGTATCAGACTCATTTCTAATAAAGTGTCGATGTATTTTACTCTTGGTATCAGACTCAGCACTAAGAAAGTGTTACTGTATTTTACGTTTGGTATCAGACTCAGCACTAAGAAAGTGTTACTATATTTTACTATTGGTATCAGATTCATTGATAAGAAAGTGTTGATGTAATTTACTCTTGTATTATAATCAGAGTTCGAAAGTGTTGATGTATTTCAGTCCTGATAGAGACTTGGTGCTAAGAAATTGTCAGTGTATGTCACTCTTGAGTCAAACTTGGTGCTAAGTATAAGTGTGTTTGCCGTCTAAGTTTGTCTCAAAGCTAAGAAAGTGCCATTGTAGTTCACTCCTGAAACAGACTTGGCGATAAGAAGGTGTCGATGTATTTCAGTCCCAAGATTGACTGAGTGCTAGGAGAATGTAAATTTATTTAATTTTTTTGTATCAAATTCATCACTAAGAATTTGTCGATGTTTTCACCCTTGAAACAGAGTGGCACTAAGAAATTGTTGGCGTAATTCACTCACAAGACAGACTCAGCGCTAAGAAAGTGTCAATGTGTTTCACTATTTTATCAATCCAAGCGCTAAGAAAATTCAATGTTTTTCACTCTTATATTATACTCAGTGCTAAGAAAGTGTTAGTGTATTTCTCTACTGAAACTGACGCATCAGAGCTAAGAAATTGTCGGTGTATCTCACTCCTGAAACTAAATCAGCGCTAAGAAAATGGCTGTGTATTTCACCCCTCAGACAGACTCAGCACTAAGAAAATGTCGGTACATTTAACTCCAAAAGCACTCTCCCCATTAATAAAGTTTCAGTAGTATCGGCGAGTTTCACTTCCTATGCATATTCAGCACTAAGACAGTTTTGGTGTATTTCCTTCTCGTGGCAGGCACAGTGCCAAAAATGTATGGATGTATTTCACTCTCTAGGCAGACTCCTCTATAAGAAATTATAATAATTGTATCTCAAGGTCGAGGCAGACTCAGTGCTAAGCAATTATAAGTGTATTTCACTCTCGAGGGAAACGTATTACTAAGTAGGTGTAGGTCTTACGAAGGTTCTGGGATTCATGTATATATTTATTGTTGTTAAATAATTCATATTATATTAAGATAATCAAACATAACATAACATCTAATGCATACATTTATATATATATAGACCTACATTACATTCTAATCAAATATCGATCATAAATGTTCGATCTCTAGCTTAAACCTTATATATACTCTAGATATTTTCAAGTCTTTAAATTGAGATTGCCCAAATGGATGCGTTAGATTATTGAACGTGTATATGACTCTCGTTTCAAGTGTATCCAAATTCTTACTGGAAATCAACCAACTGTTGTTTGGAATCTCCTTTGAGTAATACAAATATATTGAAATTTACTTTTGAGCTTACCAAGTGTACAGTATAAAACGTATCGCAATTTGAAATAAACTATAAAATAAACGGTATTTGCCATACAATTGTTAGAAAAATAGTTACGTCACCCTACACGTTTGTAAAAGAAACCCCTAAAATAACATGTAGATTCAGAAAACCTATGATTATTTGTGTCATCATACCTCATGATATTTATGAAATTTGGTCATAATGTGTATTGTATTCATTCTAAATACTCTTTGAAATGTTAAGCATTTGATTGTATTTTTTTTTTTTTTGTGAATGTCAATGAATAAGAAACAAATATCCATTTTAACATATTACCTTAGTTTTGCAGTGTCTATAGTGTCTATTATTTTCCTGCTTTCCAAACACTATTATTATGTCAAATAATACATCTAAAGCCAGCTTCGGTGGACAGACAAATTAAATGTCATGCTGTTATAATCTGATTTACCATTTAAGAGGAGGTTGGGGTAGGAATTCCTCCTGGAAACACTGATGTTTATGTTTCTTTAAATGTTTCTCAATCTTTAACCACATTTTAATGACTTAAAATGTGTATCTTATAAATGAATAAAAGGTGACATAAAACGAGCATTCTTTTAAAATTTTAAAGTTGAATTTGGTTTTAACTATAGTTATATTTGTACTTTAAGTGAACTCCAAATCCTGTGCATGCAACCAAATTTCAAGCCACATAAATAAAATTAACAAAATGAAAGGTTTGTGTCAAATTGACAACCTAAACACATTGCAGATTTCTTTGATTATAATACATTGTATGAGAAAATTGATTTATGAAAAAATGTAAAATTATTTTCAAGGAAAAACAAAGAAAACACTCTATCAAATAAAATGTTGTTCGATACATTAATGAACGCCACCGGTCACCTTAAATGAAATATGAATTTAATGTCGTATATAACTCAACCTCCAATGTGGATTACTTCATGATAGATAAATCTTTGAATCCACTGAGATTTAAGTTTAAGTCTCGAAAAAAAAATAATGCTTGGGAACTTTGAAAACATACCGCATGAATAACCATCGCAGTATTTCAAACAATCATTTCTTAAAAAACCCACTTCCTCAAATTTAGATTTTACCCGAGAAGCCAAATTTATACTGAAAAATACCATTATTCAATACCTAAATAAAAATTTTCTGAAAGGAATGCACACATACAAAATATAAATAAGCTTGGTTAAAAGGTGAATTCTAATATGGAATATGAGCCCTCTAAAATATTATTCAAAATTGATAAAATTAATATTGGTACAAATAATTAGTATGGCCTTTCCAAAATTAACATATTATTGGTTAGCTAGCGCCCTATCACGAGAGATCAGAAATTTACTTATGAAAGTTGATAGTTCTTTCTCAGCTTCAGCTTCGTAGTATCGTGGTCGAAGAGCAACAGGGCAGTCACAGAATATTTTATCTTTTCGGGATTAAATTTGTTTGGCTACATGAAAGATAGGCCTATAATTTTACACATAGTGCGAGGGATTAAAGAGCTCTTAATATTCAATTGATCTAAAATGCAATGGACCTAGTGTCTTATATTTGCTTACCTGAACAAATTTTTCAAGGTGGATTATATTTTTTCTTGAAATTCGATTTATCAATTCTTCTTATATTGTCATTCGTATACATCGTTAGAGATATTTAGGAGATATATCCGTGCGAGTCACAGTTTCTAAAAAGCTAATATGTTTTATCTTAAATAAAAAATTGAGTCGATGGAGAAATTAAAGGCTTTATTACAGTTAAAAAGAAAATATAATGTCAGACCCATACATTTCTCATGAGACCCGCCTTGGTGGCGTAGTTAGCTAACGCGCTAGTTTTGTGTTGAGCTAAACTGCCAAGAATAGGGAGATCGGGTTTCGAATCTCACTCGGGTGAACTGGGGGGTGCGGTTTTCTAAATTGTTTTTCCACTCTATCTCAAAGAAAATGCGGATTCACTTCCTCTATATCCAACTCTTCCAACTCTTAGCCAATTAGCGTAATTAGTACTTAAGTGTCTAACCTGAATGGGTAGTAAGACGTGGGGCTAGGTATAAGTATTATTTTTCATGATAAATTTCGATTCGTTAAATGTTACATGGTCTTATTAATTTTGTCTTGTTGTTTTTGATGAAATAAGCCCAGATTGTCCAGATGATATATTTAGCTCCTAAGAGTCATAGGCATGCAGTCCTATGGTACATTTTATATATATTTATATATATATATGCGTTTCAAGTAAAGTGTTAGAGGATTTATTTAACAGGGAATTCTAAAAGGACATGAAATTCCCCTTTGTTCTGTTTTTAGCCTTTATTAATATTATTCCTGCGGTATTGTGATAATAAGAACCCTAAGACTATCTTTATTGTAGGCCTTATATAAACAATTTAAAGTAATACATTTGTTGCACTAAGTAAATTTAAAGATATTAATATTTTTCGGGTGAAACACCACTACAGTTTAAAACGTAATTATTTACATGATAATTACTTGGCGTATGCTATACATATCCTATTTTGAAAAATAACTTTCTACAAAAATAATGTATATATATATATATACATTATATATATACATTATATATATACATTATATATATGTATATATATATACATTATATATATACATTATATATATACATTATATATATGTATATATATATATACATTATATATATATATATATATATATATATATATATAGCATATATCTTTAGTTAATGAACTAGGATGTATGAGTAGTATTGGCGAATTGATTATAAATATAAACCAAACTGTTATAAAGCATTAGATATGTGGGATTAAGCGAACTCAAACTATAAATTTAATAACCATTGACATTCAATTGATTTAACAGAATAAGCTTCATGGATCATTAAAGTTCAACGGATCATTTTTCTTTAATTAAAAATGTTTTACTAACACAATTTCAATACCTAATTTTGAGTTTTTAAAATAACCGTATATTTTAATTTACATGAAAATTTGTTATCGCATGTGTAGTATATTTTTTAAATAGTTATTTGCTGAGGGTTTTTAACTTGAACTTGAGGACGGACTGCGGTGACCCAGTAGAGCCGCCGCAATCGCTCCGTCGGTGTCTGCTTCGCGAACTTCCACCACCGGCTGGCGGGAAGCCACCGTGGGTCAGTCGAGCGGATGGACACGAAGCGCGAGTCGGTCGATGTGTCTGCAAGGAATTTATTCTTCTAAACTGTCCTTGTTTTCATCATTCTTTCAGTTCTAACCTCACTTTATTTCTTTTAACATGTTGAGAAAGAAATACATTTTTAATAGGCGAATTAACATTTGTATGAAAACCAGAACTATTAAAAATTTTAAACAATGTTATGAGTTAAATAATTATATAGATTTTACTGACAATATTGTTTCATAATACACGATAAATGGTTTATCAAAATGAAGAAAAGCATCATATATATTTTTAAGAATGCATAACGTGTTTTAATTTATAAAAGTACTATTAGGTCATCATGATTTTAATGAATTTACATTCAATAAGGTGTGCTTGATAGGTCAATTATTTGTACGCTGTTTTTTAACATAACATATTTTAAGAATTATGAAACAAATAAATGCGAAAACTCGCTAAAGAGACATTAATTTAATCTATTAAAAATTAGACGAAATCTATATTTATGAATATTTTTACTTCATCTCATTAATCATACTATCTATTAAAACTATATTACTAAGCAGAGGATGATTAATAAGAGTTAGCCAACTTATAAATGTATACTTTGATTTATAAATGTTGATAAACGAATATTCTATAGATTGGTTAAATTAATACTAAGGTTAAAGAATGTAGTTCTCTAACTGATTGATAACATCTTTAAATAGGCATTCTATATTATTTCTTACAGTTCTATGAATAATGAATATAACACTTTCCTATTCTCTAAATTGATATTCAAAAGTTACATTCACATTTGCTCTTAAGACATCAATCATTTTATTATATAATTACAATATACCAACTTATCAATAGACGTGGTGTTAAACAAAAGTCTATAATATCATAGCTACGAGACAAAGAGTAATCTGATATATTAATGTTAATTCATCCGCCATCTACATGTTGTCAACTTAGTTTTATATTTACCTTGATACATTTCCTGTAATATAAGATTATTATTAATTGTATCAAAATATAATAAATGGATTAACTATTGATTTAGCTATGGGGTCCTACCTTTTATCTAAATAAACTTAAAGCTAGTAACAATAATATATCTAGAAATTATAGTTAAATTTGAAGAACGATCTTGATCATTTAGAATTTTTCAATAATATATGTGTCAGGATTTATTATTTATTTTAATCTAGTTTAATGTACTAGAATACATACATATGGATACTGCAATCAAAATTTGAATATAAGTTCTACATTCTTCGATTAACTTCACACGTATTAAGAGAAACATAGTTCTCCTTATTGTTATATTCATTATTTCCTCGTGAACTTATAGGTATAAATAGTTAAATAGGATAAAGAAATATTGGAGTCAATACACTAATTTACAAAAAAATCCTATTGGACCTATTCTTAGAACACTATAAACACTCTATCTAAATTATATTTTGAAATGTACACCTGACTATTAATCTGGAAGCCCATATCCATCTCTATAAGTAGTTAAATCTTAGTTTATATCTGAAGATATTAGCTCCTTTTCTACATTTTAGGATTACAAACTGAGAACTTATTACTGTTATTATTGTTCTAAGAAAATGTGATAATATGGTTACTGATAGTGGTAAGGATTTTGAGTATTTTACCAAGGATTGCAATAAAATACGCAGACAAAACTTTAGTGAAAATCCAAAAATATTATTTCGCAAGATTACTATCCATTTGTACTATCCACATTCAATCACACAAATGTGTGGGAATGAGTAAGAAAGAATATATAATACATTCACTATTATTTACATGGTGGGAGAGTGGGAAACAATTTAGGAAAATTATTTTCAGTACACCAGGGTGGGATTCTAAATTCAACCTCCCCGTCACCGAAAAGCCAGGCAAGATGAACGTAGCATTTATTCCGCGTAGCCACCGATACGGATAATGGATAGCTCTGTGCTATATTATCTTCATTTTAAGTCAGGGATCATCATTTCAAACACACATAAAATAATGAGTTTAAAAACCACCCGTTTTGGTGGTCAAATAGTCTAAGGAGGTATTTCTCAAACTTTTACAAATTGTGAATTACCTAATAATGTTAAAGGCACATGCGAACTACGCACATTAATAAACTACCTATCTGTTCACTTGCCGAAGACGGAAATTCTTTAATTTGCGTGTTTATCTAGCAGCAAAAGACAGCGTATTTATTTGAATTTGCTTCTAATGCGAATTTCACAAATAATATAATTATTATCTAATAGCAAAATACAGCACATTTATTTGACTTTGCTACCTATACACAATTCACATGTATCATATTATATAGCGGATCTAGCCTGTGAATGTTTTAATATTTAGCTCTTTTTACATAATATTTCATTTTCTTTGTGGTTCCATCTGCGGACCACCTAGCATACCACCGTGGACCTCCATTTGAGAACCACTGGTCTAAGGCTGTTTTCTCGCAATAGACTAAATTGCTGATGACGAGAAATAGGGTATCGAATCTCTGTCGGATGTAACTTATAGAGGTTTTTTTTTTAATAGCTACCCATTCTCCCTCCTTTCAAATGTTGGCACATTTCCTCAAAATCCAATCCTCATCATCCCTATACCGTTAGCGTAATTAATGTATGCATACAACACGAACGTGTACCAAGACGTGTTGAAATAAACAAAATATTGTTATGCTATCTTATTATAGTGGTGGATTTTACTGTCATTTTAAGATACTTGTTAAATTTAGGGCACAATTGCTTTGGAAGTACTGATTATTATATAGGTAGTTCCCAATTTATTGTAAAACTGATCCATAAAGTTATTCATCTCTATTGGTTATATCTTTCAAAAGTTTTAACATACATTTTATGAAATCAACAAATGTGAGACAAGCGTTTCGAACAGTTTCGTTAGCGTTTTCCTTTAAGAAATATTCTAACTTTTATTAATTGTGATTCAAAATGATATTATTATTTATATTAGTTACAAAGACTAGATTATGAACATCACTTTGAAGAAAATGATTGATATTTTTATATTCTTAGGCAGCCTAAGTTTACGGGATAATTTTCTATCTATATCAAATAAAATGGCTTTATTTAAGATATATATTCGTAAGATATTTGCTTCTAAATTATTGTAAAAAAACACAACTTATGGCTAAGTTTTTATGCCATACAATGAAACAAATATTATTTATTATATATTTAAAATTCTTGAACAAATCGGGCCCACCTCCAGATAAGTTAATTTCCTTAACTAAGTTAGAGATTTAGAAATGTAAGGGTATCAACGTATACAGTTTTTTTTTCATGTCAAGCATTCCCAAAACACACGTTTGGAACTAAATAGAGACATTTGTAAAATATTTAAAAGTTTTTTTAAAATCAGTCTTCAGTAAACTACCCTTCAGCGATTTTTTGCCCAAATACCAATTTATATATTGCTATTTATCATGTAAAACAAATTCAAAATATGCATTTTAAACACAATGGTTAGAGCAATTTTCAAAAAATTTGGAATTCAATAAAATTACTCATAAGTTTTTTAGCATATCGTTTTATTACCTGATAGGGCTATACGCTTCTGTAGTAATTACTCTAGTGGTTTTTGGATTAGGGAAGTTATATTTATAGGTAGTGTACCTGCATTTGCGTGGAGGGAGATTGGAAAATCATTTTGTAAAAACCCACTTCAGTACACCAGACCGAGATTCTAACCTCGATCCTCCCGTCATCGGCAGTCTAATCTATTGCCAGAATAGCACTTTAGACCACGCGGCCACCAAAGTGGGTACACTGAGCAAAATCCATGAAACCTTTTACTTTCTCTCTATCTTACAGGAAGAGAAAGTATTGTGATCGTCAAAAAAATCGAACTCGAGATTTTGATGAATTTTGACGTTTCATGACTTCCTGAATCCGAAAAAGTGGTTTTTGAATTTCCGTCTGTCTGTCTGTCTGTCTGTCTGTCTGTCTGTCTGTCTGTACCTCCAACTAGAGCCTAAACTATTTTACCGATTGAGCTGAAACTTGATATCTAGGGTTTTCATAGGGTTGCCCCGAGGGGTTTTTGGAATTGGATATCTACCCCTAAAATTAAGGGTAGTTTACTGAAGGGAAAAAAGAGAAAAAGTCGATTTTCTCAAAATCGGCTCTAACGATTTTGATTAAATTTCATTTATGAACATTAATAAATATTCCAAACAAAATGGCTACTCTCAATATTTCGGCAAAATGGCTTTAAGGGCTCCGGTCTGATGC
Organism: Timema bartmani; assembly: GCA_902151455.1. Classification (NCBI taxonomy): domain Eukaryota; kingdom Metazoa; phylum Arthropoda; class Insecta; order Phasmatodea; family Timematidae; genus Timema; species Timema bartmani. The sequence goes on along the minus strand of CABFWB010005468.1, from coordinate 24,922 downwards.
GTAAATTAACATTTTTTATAATAGCTCCGAAACTATTTGAGATATGAAATTACTTAGCATTACAAATATGTATATATATTTATAATACAAATATTTTATTCGAAACATATTTTTATAAAATCAATAATTTTCAATCTATACGCAATTATATATATATTTTTAGCTTTTTGGACATTAAAGCTTAAGTATTGCGATCGTAAAAAAAACTAACCTGAAATGTTGATGGATTTCGACGTCTCATGACCCCCCGAACCCTAAAAAATAGTCTTTGCAATGCCGTCTGTCTGTGTGTCTATTAAAACTTAAAATTAAGGGTAGTTTACTGAAGGGCAAAAAGAGAAAAAGTCGATTTTCTCAAAATCGGCTCTAACGATTTTGATTAAATTTCATTTATGAACATTAATAAATATTCCAAACAAAATGGCTACTCTCAATATTTCGGCAAAATGGCTTTAAGGGCTCCGGTCTGATGCGTAAATTAACATTTTTTATAATAGCTCCGAAACTATTTGAGATATGAAATTACTTAGCATTACAAATATGTATATATATTTATAATACAAATATTTTATTCGAAACATATTTTTATAAAATCAATAATTTTCAATCTATACGCAATTATATATATATTTTTAGCTTTTTGGACATTAAAGCTTAAGTATTGCGATCGTAAAAAAAACTAACCTGAAATGTTGATGGATGTCGACGTCTCATGACCCCCCGAACCCTAAAAAATAGTCTTTGCAATGCCGTCTGTCTGTGTGTCTATTAAAACTTAAAATTAAGGGTAGTTTACTGAAGGGCAAAAAGAGAAAAAGTCGATTTTCTCAAAATCGGCTCTAACGATTTTGATTAAATTTCATTTATAAACATTAATAAATATTCCAAACAAAATGGCTACCCTCAATATTTCGGCAAAATGGCTTTAAGGGCTCCGGTCTGATGCGTAAATTAACATTTTTTATAATAGCTCCGAAACTATTTGAGATATGAAATTACTTAGCATTACAAATATGTATATATATTTATAATACAGATATTTTATCCGAAACATATTTTTATAAAATCAATAACTTTCAATCTATACGCAATTATATGAATTTTTTTAACTTTTTGGACATTAAAGTTTAAGTATTGCGACCGTAAAAAAAAACTAACCTGAAATGTTGATGGATGTCGACGTCTCATGACCCCCCGAACCCTAAAAAATAGTCTTTGCAATGCCGTCTGTCTGTGTGTCTATAAAAACTTAAAATTAAGGGTAGTTTACTGAAGGGCGAAAAGAGAAAAATTTGGTTTTCTCAAAATCTGCTCAAACGATTTTGATTAAAATTCGTATCTAGGCGTTGATTAAGATTATAAATAAACTGGCTATTTTCATTTTCCTATGAAAATGATTTTTAGGGTACTTTACAGAAGCGTTAATTTCCGTATCTCCACAACTATTTGAGAAACTAAACAACTTATCATTGCAAAATTGTAGGACTATTAGAAATAAAAAACTTTTATTTGACATATATTTTTATAAAAGCAACAGTTTCTGAGATATTTGCAAATATATTAATACAATTTTGTGAGCTTTAGTTGTAAACATATACTACTTAAGTCTTAACGCAATAATTCTCCAATGCCATAGAGTAATTAAATATAAGTATCTAAAAAAGTATGTTATTTTTCCTTAAAGCTCTTAGGAGAAATGTTTGCATAGCAATGATCTATCTCCATTTTAGACTCAATAGTCAATATTTACATTTTTTATTGGTCAAAATGTATAAATGAATAATTAAATATCAATGCGATGACTTGAAGATCTGCAACACCTTATAAAATGTTAAAATTTTAACCAGAAATCGAAATTTTAATACGAAGTGTTGACCCTTGTGGAAGACATTAAACTGTTTGAAATGCTCTTAGGTGGACAAAGATGCGCCTCTTTTCTCATTGATTCTATATCATTGTATATTATTTTATGCGTGTTCTTATGTGGAGTGGTGATGATACAATGTACATTATTCCGTTCAGAAATCTTACGAGTTTATAGAAAGAGAGAGAAAGTCTGTGCGGTGTGCCGTACCATTTATTTTGTATCCGTGGCCAGGGACAGTCATATAGACAAACAGACATGTGGACAGACAGAATTGTAAAATAATTTTTTTGGGGGTTCGTGATCACATAAAAGGTAAAATTTGTCTTTATCTCGAGAAATTTTTTTTCACGATCACATTACTTTCTCTTGATATGAGAAAGTAATCATGTATCTTTTTTGTTTCTTTGTCAATAAAATGATTCAAAGAGCACTACAATAGAGTTATTTACAAACATATTTTTTATGTGATAAGCCCATGGTATGCTAGACATGTATGTCCATAAATTATTGCTCAACCCTTAATAATAATATTACACGCTAGTTCAATAAGTCCATTTATTTGAAATTAGTTTTTACAGCGTCTTAAAGATAAAGTATTATCTTCATGAAAATATTTGTACTTTGAAATTATGATGAATCTTAACACTTTTATATTCCCCGAAACTATGAAATTGAATTTGAAAATTTTTTCTTTCCCTCTTTTTGTATGTCTGAGATTATTACAGCTGAAAATATTTGATAGTTGTAATTTCAAACTTGATGTTTATTTATTATAATATAATCACTGTTCGAGTTGAAATGGTGATTTTATGTATAGCTATAAGATTTAGGCCACCTTTCTGATGAATAGTGTTTTAAAACTTTTTTTTTAAAAATACCTTTATCAATTTTGTTCAAAATGGATACCTAGTAAGTGTTTTACGTGATAAGTATCAATTTAGGTCTATAGGCCTACTTGTTTTTCTGAGAAAAACTAAATAAAGATGGATTAATGAGAACCAGTTCTAGGAAGGTTAAAATGGTTCGAAAACTACTATAGCGATTATGTTAAAAATTGGTATTTATGTAATGATATACATAATAATTAACAGAGTGTATTTGTTTTTACGAGAAAAGTTCATTTAAATTTGTTTGCTGATAGTCGGTTTTTAAGACTTTGGACTTCTAAAAATTGCTATAGGAGAAAGTATTTATGGTTGTGGGGTAACGATTATTTTTATGTATATATTGTACTTCAAATTGTATACTAAGTCTTTAATTATTGACTTTATCTTGATTTTTTAAATAATATAATATATTTTATATTATATCCCCCTAGTCAGCAAATATAAACAATTAATTAGAATACTTTTGACGTATTCTTGCTGAAAATCAATTTATTTATCTGATAATAATAGCTATCGTTAGTATTCTATTATATAATATATTTAGTAGTACAAAAAACCCTTCTTCAATAAATAGTGTATCAAATTATTTCAGTTAGTTCAGTTCAGTTTCATAATAATATATTTTTATTTACCTAAAATAAATTAATTTAAGGGTAGCTTACTTACAACAAATTATAGAAAATTTGAATGTTTTGGAAATCAACCTTGTAGATTAGATTCAAAATGGAAATTTGTTAATAAGTGTTCATGATAAATAGGAATACATTTTTAATTTTACAAATAACAAATAACTGTACGGTAGGTTAAGGTAATTTATTTTTGAAAAATTGGAAATATTTAAACATATTTAAACAATCTGGTTTAAAATTCCTACACAAAGAGTGATTATTGTGATTAACAAGATGACATGTTAATTTTTATGAGTAAAGCTTATTTAATGGTAAATTACTTAAATCTTATTTTTGAAAAACCAATTTAGCCATAATACACAATCTGAGAAAGATTGTGTAATTGTGTCATACCATTTATCTATAGATTTTTACTGAAAACCTTCACTAACATTAAAATTGACACGAATTAATGTTAATTTTGCTTCTAAAATGTGAAATATAATCTCAACATGAAGCGAGTATGCTGCAATTTTAATCTTTAAACATTCTGACAAATAGTCTATTGATTCATTTTTTAATCTTTAATGTTCAAATTTTTTTTACATAAATACGTCAAACTAAATTCTAAAAGAGGACAATGCAAATATTTTCAAATATATATACTTTCCACTCTAATAATTCATTAGGCTAAAAGTTTAACAGATACACTTACGCATTCAGAAAGTCACAGGCTGACGAAGATCTTTAGACTCTGAACAACCCATGCCCGCGACACCAGCACGGTTGTTTCCCAAACCTCACGATGTTTGAGACACCTTGCACGGTTGTTTCCCAAACCTCACGATGTTTGAGACACCTGCACGGTTGTTTCCCAAACCTCACGATGTTTGAGACACCAGCACTGTTGTTTCCCAAACCTCCCGATGTTTAACACAGCAAGCTAGAGGTTGTGTATGGTAGAAGTGTAGTTAAGTTACACCAATCAGAAGGAAACAAAATCAAACATCGGATAAAATTATTATTAGAAGCGTTTGATAATATTATATATACAAAAACTGTTATTACTAAGCACACAATAATTATTTCCGAATAAATTGACATTATATACTTAAAGCCAATGTTTACAATAAAGAACCTTAAGCTAGCCGTCACTTACCTACATTCCTACAGTAGATGGGATGTAGTCATTTTGCCAGTACCACTGCTACTCAGCACACCCCACTAAACCACACCTTTTCATTGTAGCACGCTCTAACTCAACACAAAAGTGGTGTAATAACCTCAACGCTAGTATGTTCAACACGCATATATAACTGGTGAGAGTGCTAAGGATTACATTTGAACCTAATGAAAAGTACATTTTGTTGGTTACTATACAAAACAAGTTCAAACCCCCCTTCATTTCGAGAAGTGTTGCAACTCCTATTTACTATTCTTAAATCAATTTTTACCCCATTACTTAAAATTGTTAATTTCCTATTGTGCTTATCAAATTTCCCAAAAAGACACTACGTTTACAATCAAGTTTATCACAATATTATAATATATCACAATGTATTTAAATAACGCTAATGTTAAATGTATGTGTAAGGCAGAATTTAAAGGAAAATTACCCGCATTTTCGTGGAGGTTAGATAAGAAACCGCATATATAATACACCTTCTTTATATTCAGCCCGGAATTTTTACCCTAAACTTTCCTTCACCAAAAAAAACGACTAGTTGAGCCTGGCACTTAGTCCATATGCTTCCTGATATGGCTATATTAATAAAAAGTTTTTACTTTTAAGGAAGTAAGTTATTATTGAACCACTTAGGATCAAACAAAATGTCCGACTAAAAATATTTAATGTAGTAGATATGTTCATTTTAATTTGGTAAAGTTCGATAAAAAAAAATTATAGCTTGGATAAGCAAGTAAACTTTTCGTAAACTATAATAGTAATAATATTCTTGAATCTAGAATAAATACCTTACAAAATTAACTTTGAATGAACAAATGTCGAGAATTCTCAAATGAAGTGAAAGAGATGGACTTGGCCCGTCAAATAAATGGTGAGCTCTTCATTGAGACCTAGTTTTATTTGTACTATTGGGTAGTGCTATGCTCTAATAGCTTTCCAAATAAATCGAGTACTTTGATTCATTTAATACCAATCACTATGTTTGCAACGATAAATCAGTGGACCAAAACGAGATTAGTAAAGTAAGAATGGGTTGATGAAAGGTATGGGGTAGTGGCTTTTCTAAAACTAACTTGATATCTTTTGAAATGATGCTTCAAGTACTCTTGTATACTAAATTACATAAATATCTGTCTAATAATATAATATAGTAATATTTAATATGTGAAAAGTTATTAGTTTTTTGATACATACCAATATTAATATATTATTCATCTATCTATGATCCTTTTATTTTATAAACATCACTATATATATTATCTAAAAATCTATCTTTTTAAATGCATATATATTTGTTTTTTGATCATTGTAGGCCTGTATGTATATATAGTTTTAAATACTTATAATTAGGGCCAGAAGGAATTTATTTTGTTAATAGCTATTCAGATTTGATTTCTATAGTCTATTTTCTCTTTCATTTAAGTTGGTACCTTTGTAACGACATTTAATTTGGTTGGCTTCTTAAAACTCTCATAAAACACTGGAACCGTAACTGGAAGCATTGAATGGCCAATTGTAATAGGAAAGATATTACTATTATCAAAATGCTTTAAATAATGGACTATATTTCACCTACCATTCACATGCCGTGTCAATAATAATGCTTAGATTTTAGCTTCGATTGTTTTAATAACAAAATTAAACAGAAATAAAAAATACCAGAATATAATATATTTAAGTTTACTGACCCATTACTATATTGTATCCTTTATTTATTCATTTTAACCAATTAAAATGAAAACGGGCATGTTTTTGGCGTTTCTAATACTTGAAGGCCCCTTGCAGACGTATCGTTCATGTCATAGACCAAGAACCGGTCCTGCTAAAGAAATCCGAAGAGGGCTTTAGCAAACACTTTTGTTATTTTTCAATCAAAGACTTAAATACATTTTCAAATAATGTGTAAAAGTCAGAGTCTCTTAAATTATTTTTAAAAAAACAATCCTCTTGTGTTTTCTACGGTTTTTAAATTTAGTCTCCTCAGTCATTTAGATACATCTTCCAACCAAGCGTCAAAGAGATCTGAGTTTTAATCCTGATTGTTTTGGTGAATATAACTACTATTAATATAAGTTTTGGTCTTGCTATAAATTATCAATTTAATAAAAATTCAATCGTTACGGTGTGTTTTGTAATATGAGCTTTAACGGTACTGTTCCAGGTTAAAATCCTTTTGTAAGTAGTTTACTTATATCTTTGTCTTTCAGATAGGATTTTTTAAATGCCACATGATCTGAATACACGTGAGCTGTTAGCCACTGTGTACAACTGATTATAGGGGACTCACTGTGTTCTGCTGGAACATTTAAGAATGGATTCTAACACGAATGCCCTGAAGACATTCACCGGTGCTTGGCCAGTTTTCCATGACTATACTCTTCATAATAATTGTAAATATTAAATAATATGCATCTATTAATTAAATACTCATTATTTGAGCTATCAAGTCAGCTCTTGATCATTATTGTTAAGGACTTGTACTTCCGCTGATGAATATTAACTTCGGAGATATTTTGGTTAGAAGCCCAGTCGGGTAAGAAATTGAGTAAAACCCTGGGGGATAGAAGGCCAAGCAATGATTGAGATGTAATTCAGTAGGACTCAATTTTTGGTCTCTACTACACACCATTTATGTTAATCGAGTGTAAATATAGCTTTTATTATTTTTAAATTGTCCTAAAGGGAACTTTTTATAAACTAGGTGTGTCAAAAAATTCATATATATAGGCCTATGTATATATATATGCTATTCAAATTTTAGTGAAAACATTTTTTGTGCCATAATTTAAAAGTACATGACTGAACCTGTTCAAATTAGTCGGACATCAAGGATTAATATTAAAGCTCTAAGAACAATTCCACCCATTTTGGCTACACTTGGACACAAATACGCAAATTTTCAAAACTGAATTCCTTTTAAACTTGGACCTATTTTAAAATGTTATTTTATGTGAGCAGATATATAATAAATGTTACATTTGCTGGTTTCTTCCTAGTGGCGTCTATATTTGAGATAGAGAATGACTGAAAGAGTGTAAGAGAGAGTGAGTGGGTGAATGAAAAATAATGAAAGAGTGCTGGAAAGAAAGTGATAAATAAAGAAAGAGCAAGGAAAAGAGGTAGAAACAGAGAATCTCTAAATAGAGAGAGAACGAACAGGGAAGAAGGAATGAGAAAGTGGGAAAATAGGAGCTAGAAAGAAAGAAAGAGTGGCCGAGATAGAAAGAACGATCAGGAAAGAATATTAGCGGGAACAAAAGGGGATAAGTTGAAGGAGATAGGCAGAGTGAATGAAGAAATAGATTGAGATGGAGAGAGATAAAGAAAGATCGAGAACAAGAGAGATAGAGAGAAATATGAAGATAACAAGAGATATAAATAATGTTATGATAAGTTGCATTGATGTGAGTGAGAGTGAATGAGAAGGAAATCACTCAAAAGGGGAAAACGTGAGAGAGTGTGATAGAATGCGTGTGATGAATAAAATGAGAGAATGTGACAAAGCAGGGGTGAGAGAGAGAGTGCGAGAGTGCCAAAGACAGTATGTGAGAAAGTAAAAAAGAGTGAGAGCACGCGAGAGAAATAGCACGTAAAAGAGAAAGCATGAAAGAGGGAGAGCACGCAGGAGCAATTTCACGTGAACGAGAGGTAGAGAGAGGGTTAGAGTGAGAGTGAGAGACAAAGCTGCGAGAGAAAAGAGAGAGCACTTATAGGAATGTATATGTTCTAGAAAAATAAAAATTGAGTTTTGAAAAGTTTGCTAGGTATTTTTGTTAAGCAATGAACAAATCTAATATTAGCTTCGATCCACAAAAAATTCTCCATAAGGGTATAGTTGTTATACACCATATTTGTTGTGGTGGTCAGCAATTTCTAGGAAAAAATTGTGACTAAAATAATTGAAATGAAAAAAAAATAGTGTTCAACAAGCTCCACACTACTTACATATCAATCTAAAAATAATTGAAAACCAACTTTTCAATCAAATATGATAGATTTACCACAGCTTTTTTAAAATGAATATTACTAAAATTTACATCATAAAAGATAATTTAACCTTACTTAACATAAGCTCTACTAACTAAACAAGCACTAAAGTAATATTTAGGCATTTTTTCTTATATTTTTATTATTGATTTTCACGAATAATTTTATCTTATGTATGTTGAGAAATTGCACCTGGACACAGAAATCAAAACTAAGACATTGGCACACTATATCAATAGGCTAAGGTTAGTCATACGTTTCCAAGTGTAATTCCTCGACCTTTTATATATATTTGACCCACTTCAATGGTCCAATGGTCTAAGGCGCGAATCTCACAAACCCGTGCTGGACATTCTAAATATTTTCCTAATCTCCCTTTAAGCAAATTGAGGTATATCTAATCTAAATTCTACCAGTTTTATTCTTATCACATTAGTTTTATTAATATATCAATGTATAGCCCAAGCAGTTAATGAAATACGTTGAAGCAAAAAACATTTATTTTCTTCTTTAAATTTAAAATTGACACCTGGACACGGGATTTAATTTAATTTAAAGAATAAGATATTTAGATGAATCTATAATCGTACTTAACAACTATAGTAGCTTGGCTAATTAATCCAACATGTATTCTAATAACAATATTTTCCGACACCTTAGCTCACTCGGTAGCATGTCTTTCTACTGAACTAGGGGTCCCGGGTTTCATTCATGACTTGGGCAAAAAATTTATATTTGGTGAAATGTGGGTTTCACCTTTCAGAATGATGCATCAGTGACTGGGGCTGAAAGCTGTGTCAGTTCTAAATTAAAACTAGTTTATCATCAGTCGGTTCAGTAAGTGCACGTTAATACCTCAAATGAATGAAAATGAAATTAAAAAATAACACAAATTAAAAATATAAAATATAGCTTTATCTTATGTTATATATATATATATATATATATATATANATATATATATATATATATAACGAGAGAGGGAGAGAGCGATATAACAATAGGCAGAAAGTCTCTTGTAGTAATGTTTGTGCAGAAAAAGAAATGAAGAAATGGAGATATAAAATCTGACAGAAAGGTATACGGAATGCCCCGTATTACCAGAAATATCAAATTCCTAAAACTAATATAATTAACTATTTACTATAGAATGTAATTGAATTTAATCAAGCAGTCAAATAATCATAAAAGTTTGAGAAATTAAAATTTATGAAAGGGACCCCTGGAAATATGGAACGTGGGGGAGGGGGTGATTATAAAGAGAAAATATATTCAGATTTGGTTTAGTAGTGGGTTTTGGAGAGAGGGAAAATGGGGGAAATATTCTACATATTTAAAACTAGTATAAACCATTACTTCTCTATGGTGTGGTTAATTGAAATTTGGCAAACAGGTACCTCTCTAAATATACATCAAAGTCTCAACATTTCAATTTTAGAATAGTTCCAGATGACTGAGGTTTGGGGTGGAGCCATAAGAAAAAATTAGAAACTGCCAGTAATGTAGAGGAATCTCTCAAAAAAAAAAAATTGTCAAATATTTTATATTATAAGTGGGTTGGGATGAAATGTGGGGGGCTGGGAGTTAAAATTTCAAAAATTAAAAGATAAATCTATTTATTAATGTGGTAGAAGATTGAAATTTGACAAGTAGGTAAATAAATTCTGAAATTTTTTAAATGTCATAATATAGAACCACAAATCGGGAAGGGGGTCTCCTAAATTTTCAAAACTTAATAGATGAGTACACTTCTCGGTTTGGTAGAAAATTTAATTTTAAATAAATTATTTAAAGCAAAAACCCAAATAACCAAATGTGTATGAACATTTATATTTATAAAATAAGCGTCTGGGTGGTGGTTGAATTCTGAAACTAAAATTATTTACCAGTTATCACTTTGGAAAAAAAAATCTAAATCTAAAAAAGTTTAAAATTTGAAATATAAAAATGGAGAAGGAGGCAGTTAAAATGGTCAGGGGTGGAAATAAATAACAAAATCTTATTTAAAAATATCTTTCGGTATGGTAGAAATTAGAAATTTTTCAAGTAACTAGGAACTTATTAAATATTTTCATATCTGAAAATCAAGATCTAGGTTAAATGAGAATTAAGAATTTCAAATATTTTTCAAATTTACGTTTTTCTAGAGAATTTAAATTCTTGCAATTAGGACAACCATTCCAAATAAAAAATAATTTAAATTACCAAATCCATTCAAAGAAATGGGGAGATTAAAAATTCATACAATAATAGGAAAAAAATTCTTGCTTTGTTAAAATATTGAAATTGGGCATGCAAGTAAATATTTCTTATAAATAACCTAATTATGTCTGAATAAATGGAGTTTCAAAATAGAATCTTGGAAATTGGAAGAACTCTAAATAGATACAACTAATGTAGAGCACTAATTTTATTGTGGTTTAGAATTGAAATCTGGTGGGCACATAAGAGAAACTTATTAGATAGCCAAATAAGTTTTAATATCCAAAGTGGGAATATGAGAACCTAAAATGATTTGAGGGAGGGAGATGTGCTTGAAATATATCCAAATTTTATAGGAGCGCTACCTTGCATCTTGAAAGAAAATTTAAATTTAATAAATTGGTTAAAGGAACACCACCATCACGGTAGCATAAAATTTTGAAAGTTTTAAATTTTCAAACAGGGATCAGTTAAATAGGTGGTAGGGGGTGCAAAATTAATAAATTAATAAAAACAAACTTTCTCATTAGGTAAGATAATTTTAATTTTGTACCAGCAGGCGAAAAAATGTAAAAAATAAGCAAAAACAAAACCCAAGATTATCTTAGACAGGAACCATCAGCGCTGCGATTACGTTACTAAAAATCGACGAATATGATAGTGCCCCTACAGGAGTTACATGGCAATTAATATAAACAACTTATGGTGATATAGCCAGGTGAAACTTGACTCCCCTTGGGAATCCATGATAGTCATTTACTCAATATGTATCTGTTACAATTTATTTTTTCATTCACGCTCTATGGTATACTATTATGTTCTTTTGTCCAACAATTTTCTATAGCAACACCGCAATAGCTTAGACGGTTTTTAATTAGTTTTACTTATCTTATGATCGTGCTTTCATTGCGTTTATTAGCTTACTCACTTTGTGGGGTAGGTAAGATATTCTTTGAGAGATTAAATTAATTTTAATTTTTATTTACTGACAAATTTGATTTGTGAATGTCATAGCTATCTCAGGATTGTATCAGGTGTAACAATACAGAAAAGCTAATAGCCTAATGTTAAACTTCTTAATTTGATATTGTTTTTAAGCGGCTTACCCGTGCAAAGAACAGATAAAACTGCTAGCTAATATATTTTAATTCAAAATAAGATGATCTCATACTCACCAAATTGATACTTTAGTTTCTATAAACTAATTTTACTTATATTGACATCACACAATATATCTAATTAATTAAATTTAAAAAACTCAATCTTCTATAAGCTTATGTCTACAGATCTACACTTTTCAAATGGTTTCTTGCGGGGCAGAGATCCACTAAAGCCGCGTTGACATGGTTCAAGTATACTTTTATCTCAACTTGGACCTAGTGTTCTTGCACAAGTGCATTTGCTCAGAGTTGGTTGCCGCAGATAGTAGCTTGGAGAGTCAAGTAGACATCTTAAATATGGTTGGTTTGGTTTTGGATGGTATCGGAGCAGTCGTGAATATGTTCATACAGGAAGTTTTAATTCATAAAAAAGTTCTGAAAAGAGAAAAGGGAAAGTTTGGACACGGAACTGGATACATCTGGCGTAAGTCTCTTGGAATTCCTCAAATTTACCTCGCTAAGTTGCGGTTGAAGGTGAAGACACTTTCGTCTACAAAAATAACTACTGTGAAATTTCCTGAACTAATAGAACTTACAAAATCAAAAATTCACATAATTTATTGCGTATAGCCTGAACAGGTATTAATACGTGGTGCTAAAAATAAACTTGATAATAATATGAGAGCTACATTACCTGCTCTTAGTTACATTCCACAACACTCCCTCTGTCTCATGCAGTTCCATAAACCTTACATTTTGCCTTCCATTTGATCATTTTATAACTCTCCTTTTACGGGTTTCATCCTCCGTGTTTTGAGTCGACGCCATTTTTAATCACATCTAAGTTTTACTTGGATCCAAGCAAGTTGGCCACCGTTCTTCTCAACTTGAATGTAACCTCCCCGTATAAGTGGGCTGGTATGAATTGTTGACATGATCCAACTAGTGTCAAAGTGGCTTGGATGAATTGTTGACACGATCCGACTAGTGTCAAAGTGGCTTGGATAAATTGTTGACACGATCGACTAGTGCCCAAGTGGCTTGGATGAATTGTTGACATGATCCAACTAGTGTCAAAGTGGCTTGGATGAATTGTTGACATGATCCAACTAGTTTCCAAGTGGGCTGGTATGAATTGTTGACATTGATCCAACTAGTGTCCAAGTGGGCTGGTATGAATTGTTGACACGATCCAACTAGTGTCCAAGTGGGCTGGGATGAATTGTTGACAGGATCCGACTAGTGTCCAAGTGGGCTGGGATGAAATGTTGACATGTTACGACTAGTGTCCAAGTGGGCTGGTATGAATTGTTGACACGATCCAACTAGGTTCCAAGTGGGCTGGGATGAATTGTTGACACGATCCAACTAGTGCCCAAGCTATGCGCGCACAGCGTATAAGTTTGCCTTGTACTAGTATACCTGGGCCGTGTCAACACGGCTTCAATAGAATTGGTTTCGCAAAAATGCAATATATCTCAAATCTATGGTATCCTGGGATTATATCACGCAATCTTATATTTAATAGTTGGTTTTTATATAGTTAATATGCAACATTTTCCCACACAAGGATTCAAAAGCTGTTCCTTTCTCTTAAGTTGCCAATAAAATATAATTAAAAGTTGACTTTTTAAAGTCTCAGATGGTTGCTATAGTGGTTGCATACTATGCCATAGGTTAGAGGTATCAATTCCAGTATGCATTTATTTAAAGTTTATAACACAAGCTTAGCAGATAGTTTATTAATAAACTTTAATACATATCATGAAGAATAATTTGAAAAGCTTTTTCAGAGTGAGATTACTTCTTAAAATGAAATAAGACAAAAATGTTAAAAAGTGAAGGTGATCGGACGCTTAGTTTTCAAGATGGGTGATACAGTTGATCACATTGCTTCCGGGCAAGGTGATGAAAGCCACAGCAGGCACAACGAAAATACTAGTAATTATGTTTCTTCTAGAAAAGTTTTCCCTTCAAGGATTATATAAGTTGTTCAAAACAGTCACCATTCCTTTCGAGAAAATAGTAAGTGCGTTTCACCATTACATCTTGTATGTGAGTCCACCTGCTTCACTGGCCACATGGTCTAAGGCGTCACCCTCGCAATAGACTAGATTACCGATGACAAGGAGATCAGGGATTGAATCCCACTTGGGTGTACTGAGGGTGATATTACCTTAATGGTTTTTCACTCTCAGCGTATAACCCGAACGGGTAGTAAGACGCGGTAAAAATTAAAAAAAATTTCACTCTCCCTTTACGCAAATTCGGTTACACTACCTCTAAATTAAACATACCGAATTTATATTACATCAATATAATTTAATATATATTAGGCGTATAATCTGAACAGGTAGTAAGACGTGGCAATATTCTGGCATCAATGGTTGTACGAGCCGTATTAAATTTCACTACGAGACCGTCAAAATCCACAATAAGATCAAAGTAAGATGTATTTTCAAGCGTTATAATGAAAATATATCTAGTGAGCTAACTTGAGGTGACCGAAAAAGCAACAAAGTTTAACTATCACCTCCATGGCCAATCCACCTCCTTGGGTAAATCATGTCTAACCACTCTGGAATGTCACTTATCCTGGTCCTATCCTCAAATGACCTACGTTGAAGGTGACCTGGTGGTCTAGGGGTAAGGTGTCAGACTTCTGTGCTGGGGGTCCGGGGTTCAATCCTCGGTCCCGGCACAGATTTATCTGATTGCCAAACCCTTCCTTCACCTCTGACAAGACGTGTATTAATCACAACTTGTGAATGTGAGGAATGCCAGGCCTCCACCGTGGTTCGGATTCCACGTTAAACTGTAGGTCCTCCATTTCATCTCACAATCACCCTACCATTACACATTAGCGTAAGTGCGTATAACCCAAACGGGTAGTAAGACGCGGTGCTAATAATAATAATAATAATAATAATAATAAACCTACGTTGAATTTAACTATCAAATTGTATTTGCTGTAAGGAATGGTGCTTTTAAAAGAAATTGCATGAATTTGTAAAGTATATCGTTAAAATGTATTCTTTATATTTTAAAATAAATGTACTATTTCGTAGTTCAGAAATAAATTAATGATTATATTAGTGATATATTACATATCCTTATATATTGGAATTTTTGGTAGGGTGACATCTATAGGCTACCCACCGTAGGAATGCTGGTAGCTAAGAGTTAGAAAACGTTATCAGATTTGTTCTCATCTCTCTGTTAAACCATATGATCTACAATACCATGTGTTGGGCTGCTATCACGTTTGGAAATCAAAACTTTCATAACAAACCATTTGTTTTTAACTATTGTTTTCTTTTAAGTGCTTTTACATTATTTAAATACTAACTTTTGAAAACTACCGTTTAGCAATTTCTTTTTTTGAGAAAACAACAAATTTAGATCACCTAAAAATAAATTAATCAGAAACCTTCCAAATAAACTGCCTTCTCTTCAAAAATCAAGATGGCGAACCGGATGATACAAGTATTATTGATGACGGTATACAAACAGTTTTCGGTTGTGTTCATGCGCATGTATTTACCAAATTAAAACATTGTTTGGAAACTAATATTTTGTACAGCTCCTTAGTTAAGTTATAAAAATCATCTATAAGTTAATACAATTGTGAGTATAATACTTTTTAATATATTATCTCAAACACTTTAATTTCTCTTTTTTTCCCCAACTGTAAAAAAAATTCATAATTTTCTTAATATATTTTGTTCTTTCAATTAGTTACGAAAATTCCAATTATACAGTAATTTAAGGAGTTTATTAACACTATTGATTATCTGTCACCTTTTCTCAGTGGGTAGCGTTTCTGTCTACTGACATAAATGTCCCGGGTTCGATTCCCGGCATGGCCTGAAAAAGCTATAATTGGTGAGATGTGGGTTTACCCTCTCACAGTGATGAATTAACGGCTGGGAAAGTGACATTGTGTTTGTCCTAGTCTTAAGTTAGATTATAAAACATTTGAAGCCACGACAGTCATAACAAACGAGTAGCGAAAAAAATATGACTTGAATAAAAAATTTACAAAGGCTGAAAAAAGTAATGGATGTAAAAAAAATAATACTTTTGATTGATTATCTTTTATTACTAATAAAATAATAATGTTTTCCACATAGATTAAAATTAGAGACTAGAGACTTTCTAACAAAGTTTTCAATAAAAAAAGGTCTTCTTTGGCGGCCGCATAGTCTAACGCGTAGCTCTTGCAGTAGAGTAAACTGCCTATTAAGGGGATATCGAGGTTTGAATCCCGATTGTATGTACTTAATGTGGTGTATCCAAAATGGTTTTCTACAATCCCTCCACGCAAATGCGGTTACACATCCTATAAATATATCCTCTCTAATACCACCACCAAAACTACGCTGGATGGCTTGATCTAAGGGTTCATGTAATGCATCGCATGTAACAATGGATAATGATTTTAAACCTTAGGAGTCATAGCAAAATATTATCTATAATAAGGCTACGTCATATTTGTATAGCACTATTTCAATAGGTACAAGCAACAAAACTTACACTGGAAAGAATTCTATGGGCTCTAAATTGCAGATATTCATTTCTACCTCGCTTAAAATCAATCAAATGAACGACGTGCTACAAAATCAATTTGTAGGTAACCTATAGTCCTCATGTAAGACACAGTCATGTTATAGGTGGACCTGTATTGAAAATTGTTGTCCCGTTGGATTTTGATGTCAAAACATAAAGTGGGCATTTAAATAAATGTATTTTTACCTATTACCTGATGAAATAGGTTTTGTGTTGTGTTAGTTAAATAACGCCTGAGTTGGCAACCTTTGGTGAAGATATGGGCAACCATCTCGTTGGATTTTCGCATCAGGTCATCTAGGAGAATCATTAAATATTTTAGGAGAGTCATGATTAGTGCTATCTTCCATTTACAAGCATTAATGTGCAAACTTTGGGGATTTTATGGAATCTATTGTATCACATAGTATTTAAGTATCGGATGGATCTAAACAAAAATTGTGAACTATGGACAGCCATAGAAATCACTCAATATGGCCAAATATGAATGTTACAACTTTCTCGTGGCATAAGTGACTCATCCTAAACAATGAATGATGGAGTATTTTTAGGCAAAGAGCGGAAAAGAATGTAGCAGCAATAACTCATTAAATTCTTTATCATATAATGTTTATTTCTTATTATTGCTACAATGCTTAAAAATATTATTTAGAAAAGGTTCTTCCTATATAGGTTTCAATAGTAAAGCATATTTTTATTATTTTTCTTCCAATCTAGTTTATATTCTTTTTATTATAATAGTTCTTTATTTGACTCTATAGTTTATATTGATAGTACACTAAGTTTTATAATTCCAGATTAGTTTAAAATAATAGGTATTCTTCTAAGCCGTGAAAGAAACAATGGCTATTATCGAAGGGCCTCGATCACATAATAACAAAGCTCAAACCACTAATTCACTTCCTAGATGTCAATTTATCAGTTGAATATGTGGAATGCCAGGCCTCCACCGTGGTTAGTATCCCACGTTAAGCTGTAGGTCCTCCATTTCATCTCCCAATCACCCTACCATTACACATTAGCGTAAGGGCGTACGACCCGAACAGGTAGTAAGACACGGTGGTAATAATAATAATCTATCAGTAATGAAGTGTATTATTATTTGTTATTTAAACTTTATAGTTTATAATATCATGGAACTAAGAATATATTAAACTAGTATAGTATACCAGAAAACAACCAGACATAATTTAACCAGACGATGGATCTAGTATAATACACTAATTTTAGCACCATCTTTGAATAGTATAATTTATCCTCTCAATAGTATAAGTCAAGCGTCTCAGACGAAACGAAAAATAGGTTGTTAAACGAATTGTTTGGTAAGGACGTACTGGTACTCGTCAAACGGTTTAAGGAATTTGTTAAGTTCACACTGGTACGCACTATATATACCAGATGGATTAAAAAAATAGTATTTGGATAACGACCCCTGGTAGGCACCAGTAAATTATTGACTACACGGTTAGTTAATTCATAATATGTCCACGTAATTTGAAAAACAGCGTAAGTATAATGGTGCTTAAATATTATGTATTTTTGACATAAATGTTCATAACAAAGGATTTTTTTTAACACTTCATCTCACTACCTGTTCGGGTTATACGCATATGTAATAATTGAGCTAGTGAGTTAGGGGTCAGGAAGTTTGAATTTATAGGAAGTGTACTCACATTTGCATGGAGGGATATAGGAAAACAATTTTGGAAAAACCACCCTCAATACATCCGACTGCAATTCTAACCACGATCTCTCTGTTATCAGTGGTCTATTCTAACATGAGAGTGACGCATTAGACTATGCGGCCACCGAAGAAGGTAACAAAGGATAGCTAAAGCTAAACAGGAATTTCTAATGAAAAAAAAAATGATAAACAAAACTTTATTCAAAGTGCCAAAACAGCTTCTAGGAACGCCATTTATTGTGTTTAAGGTGGCACTTGATAGATGGAGTTTCTAGCCTTAAGTTGAAGTACTGTAACTGTGTATCTACGAATCCGCCTAAGTCTATTACCTACTTTATTTTGATATCTTTCACTGGTAGGCACCCGACAGACTGCATGGAATAATAATATTTGTATGTTTATATTAGTATTTGGACAGTACGCCCTGTTATGAATAATAAATAGCAAACTGATCAAAAAAATATAGTTTATGTTATTAATTGGATAGAAGCCCAATTTTACGCATCAGATAGCTCAAGTGGACTTAGAAATCAAAATAAATTGATTAGTTTAGCTCATACTTGTACAAACCTGACTAACATGACTTAATGGATTGTAATATAAATTGTTTTTATTTACTTTTGAAATACATCGTAGATTGTATTTGTTCGTTAAGTAGCTAGTTCTCTCTCTAGATAAACAGTGTATAACTAAGTAGATAATATATACATGGATCATATATTGATGATGTTTAAAATTAAACTAAGCAACTTATTAAATTTGTTCTTTGAACCTTAAAATATAATAGATAAACATATATAAATATTATATAAATGTTGATTTAGCTCTCTAATGCCATTATTTACTTTAGCATAAGAGTAAAAGTGGAAATAGTAGGTCTAGAAGAAGTGAGCCAAAATGGCCATGGTGAAGCGATGGATAAACAACAATGATGAACTACATGTATAGAATCACCCTAAGTACATCCGACCAAGCTTAAGACCTTCGCCTACCCATTACTTGCAATTCAGTGCATTGAGAACCTGATTCCTTGGAACATTAAACCACCAGTGCAGTTATTATCCCTGGCCCTTTCATCTCCACAACCGGACCCAAATTACTTTTCTTTTTGTCAACGCTTCTAAATACCCTTCGGGTTATACGACTATTAACTAGTCAAGCAATTAAATTAGGGATGATCAGGTTGAATTTAGAAGAAGTGTACCCATAATTGAGTGTAGGGAAAGTGGAAAACAATTTATAAATAAACATTCTCAAAACGCCTTACCGCGTTTCTAGCTCTGATCTCCCTCTCATTGGCAGTCCAATATATTGATACAGAGTAACATTAAGAGCATTCGACCTTCGATGCGAGGCAACATATAATATGGACCTAAAACCTTACAATAAATGTCGACGTTTGGTCTTAGAAATGTGTTCAAATGTGTGGTGAAGAGAAAACTCTCGAGCCAAAGCGAGCCAACATACTTGACGGTATCAACACAAAACTGTACATACCATTAAATGGCAAATATGTGTTTGCAAGGTGACTCCACCTTGTTCCCGGGACAGGGGTAATATTTTGTTTGGACACTTTTGATTTGAAACATTAACACACACACAGCAAATTAAGGAAAACACTTAGGTGTCTAGAACCTCTCTTGTTCTAGTTCTAGTTTGATAAGGACACGAGAAACATCGGTTGCGACGTGAAGTAAATGTCAGGCTCATAACATCTTTATGATGGAGGAAATGATTTCAATTAATTTGTTACACTTTGAACTGGATTTACAAATTCAAATCTTAAATCAGTAGAATTTATGAAGCTATTATGTTTTATATATAAATCTATAAACCAAATGTTATGTTGTTTCTTTTATTTTTAGCTCCGTGTCTTACTACCAGTTCGGGTTATACGCCTACCAAATTATAAAATTACATTAATTTATGTGTTAGGATTCAAGTTAAATTTTAAAATAGTTTAGTAAGAAATTGGATCAAAAATATTTAATGTAGAATTACAATAAATAAGGTAAATTATAATTATAGAGCATGTCAAAATGGCTGTAAGTTTTATATTACACTAAAGTGGTTGTTACATAAAATATCATTTATAATATAGACTATTCTATTATATACTATGCATAAATGATTATTTATAATATATTATTTTATATATACATCAATAAACTATAATGAATAATTGATTACACTGGTCTACTAAAAAAAATTCTGGCTCAAAAACGAAAAACTGTAATTATAATAGTATTTTTTGTGCTGAATTCAAATTTCTTTTTAGAATTTCTCTATCACATAAGGATTTTGAGTGACACCCACTTAAAGTTTACAATATTATATTAATTTACAATACATAAAAGAAATCAGCACTATACAATTAAATATGTATGAAAGATGAAACTTGGGGGATGAATTAATTATTATATTTACGGAAAACAGTGGATTAGCATTTGTATACGCTTAGCCAAAGGTTGCGGGTTCAATTCCGGTGTCTACTTGTCAGTTTTCATTTTATTCAAACTCATACAAAGCAAAGAACTATTTTACCTAAAAGGTAGAATATAGGATTTTCTGCTGAATTATCCTCACAAAACATCCCTCTTACGGATCCAAAGATATGCTTGAACTCCACTTGCACTGGTAATGATTTTCCATGCCAGAAATATCTTGGTGGAATCGTTAACCATGACTGCTCCAAGATTTGCCAGGAAGAAGTGTGAATCCAAGATTTTAAGAGATCATCCACTATTTATTTGTAGTTGTCTGCCTTATGTTTTCCTAAGAAGTTCACGTAAATACCAATGAAAGACTCCCATACAAAACTTTCAGCTTCATTCAATTGATCATCGAGGTTCTCATCTTTAATCAGTTCTCTTATTTTGAGGTCCTACCAAAATTCCCTATTTGATCTTTGCATCACTGATCTTTGGGAATTTTTTTCTTAAGTATTTAAATCCAGGCCCACATCTATCCATTGCTACATCAAAGTTCTTTATAAGACCAAGATTTATATGTAGTGGAGGTAGATACACCTTTTCAGGGTTCAACAAGTGATGTAGTGACAACATTCTCATTTCCTGGGGTTAGTAACGTTTGCTTTGGCCACTGTTTATGGGTGAAATTATTTCTCCGGTCTCTACTATCCCACGCAAAAATAAAACAGCAGTACTTCGGGAAACGAAGTTGAATTCCAAGCTATAGAGCAATGACTTTTAAATCCCCACATATATTTTATTTCTATTCGTCATACCTGATTTTTTCCAGTAAGAGTTTTATTCTCGTGTAGGCTTTTTCATATCGGAAGCATTAAAGAGTAACACTGACGGAAACTTATCTCCATTGTGAAGAAGCACAGCTTTCAAGCTAACTTTAAAATAATGTATAAATAAAAGCCACTCCTCCATTTTGTACTCGTGACCAAATTCTCCTATATCGGAATCAATATAATTGTGAAAAATCAAGTTCTTCTTCAAGAGGAAAGAAATCCTTAAAATCACTATGCTTTTCTCTAAAAACACATACTTTTGTTTCTCTGTAGAGGAGATTCTAACCTTTAAATCTGGATACTAACAATTCAGCTTGCCTTTCATATAGGCTCAAATCTCGGACAAATCTTTCAGATCGCCTTGCGCGAGTAAATGTGGCTTAGAAGATAAACAGGAAGCTTCAAAAGTTGGATCAAATGTTACATAATCATTTTCACTATGCTCTACAGGCCCTTCTTCTTGTTCATCATCACCTAGTGTGGCATTTTCTGGAGGATTTGGCACGGGCAATTGTTCACTATGTGGTACAGGTCTCATTGCAGATGGTAAATTAGGGTGTGTCACAGTGTGCTTTGATTTAGAACTAAGGCATGAAATGTTTGTAAGGCAAAAGTAACAATCTGTAGATTGATATTTTGGTTTCCACAAGCTTATTGAACCAGCAAAATTCATAAGCTGAGAACTCTTTGACCAACCCATGAGGAGTCAGACGCAAGTGACAAAACAAAAAATTGGTCAACAATTTTGCATTCTATTTAAACTTATAGCACTTTTTAATGAGTGGAGAATAACCACATTTGTAATTTTTAAATTTTACCTCACCACAAATGTAGCAAAAAGAGTCCGGATGATTGACACAATGTCTAGGCATTGTGCCACTTGGTATTATTAACACTATAAACTGTATACCTTTGGTAAGCGATTCCATCAAAGGTACACAAATACCATAAACTGTGCATTGAACTACATAGATAACAGAGTATGATAAAGAAACACACAGCACTAGATGTTTACAGAACAAACTCTGACCACCAACTTTCCATGAGTGCTGAGCTAACTTAGACAATAAACACGTAAAAATCTGAACCATCATGTCCAAAGTAGATCAATAACATGGCCTTGAAAAGTTTGGGGTTGTAAAGAGAGGTTTGAAGGGTTTGACATAAAGAAAGAAAAAGGGGGGAGGAGGGTGGTCGTTCTGTAAACTTAATCGCGATTGCTAGCCATTCAGGTTGGGAAAGAGTTTCCTTAAGCACTTAATACTATTAAAGTGGGTATAACTTTAAAACCATAAGTGATAGGAAAATTCTGAGACCAATTTTGGAATCAGTGGAAAAAATTACATTTGGATCACTCTTTATTTGCTCTGGGACAAAAGCTTTGTTTGCCAGTGTTATTTAAAACCGGTTTAACGTAAAAAATATTGGAGTTGAATTTAGTAAAGGAATACAGCCGAGAAATGCATGCTACTACTCGGTCAGTAAGTTGTTAACAACTCGCCTCTGTCCAAGAATGTAAAACTCAGAATATACTAAACATCAATTTTACCGGTTTTTCTCTATGGGTGTGAAACGTGCTCTTTTACCTCACACGACGATAACAAATTTTAAAAAAAAACAAGGTGCTTAGAAAAATATTTCATTCAAAAATTTATGAGGTTGCTGGGGAGTGGAGGAGGTTACATAATGAACAGTTGTACACCCTGTGCTTATAGAAATGCAATGTTAGGATAATCATACTCAAATAATTGGTGTGGGCAGGACATACAGCGTGAATGAAATAATTTGGAACCGTATTATGAGTGTTGACTGTCAAACCCAATGGGAAGAGACCATTGGGAAAACCTAGACGCAGATGGGAGTATAACATTAGAATGGATCTGAAATAGGTAGGCTGTAGTGAGGGGGATTGGATAGAACTAGCTCAATATAGGGATATGTAGCGTAATTTTTAAAATGTGGCCATGAACTTTCCGAGTTCCTAATGCATAGAACCAATTTTATAGTAAGACCTAGTACACCTCAAGTGCGTTACTATACTAAACACAAGATAATACCTACCTGGACCAGAATGGAATGAGCCGGTTTCATACGTGATACTGGCCCAATCCATTAGCGTTTAGGCTGTCGTCTTGTATTTAGTAAGTTAAACCACCACACTTAATACGTACTCGGTCTGATTATGACACTGGCCCATAGAGTAAGTAATTTATAGTATAATTATTATAAAAATAATAATAATAATAATAAACTAATTGATATACTTTACCTCATTACTAATAAATACGTACCTTATTACATATTCTTA
Source organism: Timema bartmani (assembly GCA_902151455.1). Lineage (NCBI taxonomy): Eukaryota > Metazoa > Arthropoda > Insecta > Phasmatodea > Timematidae > Timema > Timema bartmani. Next base: position 1,262 of record CABFWB010005468.1, on the reverse strand, counting down.
GAATCATAGAATGTTTTATAAAATGTCAAATAGAATGGCCTGCATGCCTATGGGGTGATATGGGTTCAAATACCTGATACATGTAGTCAATGTGCTATTTTCTAAATGATTTCTCGATCTATCTACCTTCTCGGAAATGCAAGTACATCTCCTCTAATTTATTACCTCAACATTCTTACTCTGTTATTGCATTTAAAAGGTTTTTGCAGAGATGGGTAACATAGCTCATGCTAGGTCCAGTTTTTGGGAATGCATTTCATCAGGTTTATATTATCACTGTATTTAATTAAATATTGTAATTCATTTGACCCAATTCAATGGCAAAATGGTCTAAGGGTCACTCTCAAGGGGGCTTGCTGAGAATGGGTTAAAATCCCGGTTTGGCCTATTGAGGGTGGTTTATTCTTAAATAGTGTTCCACTCTCCTTCCAAGAAAATACGCGTAGATTACCTCTAAAATACTTCCTGCCTCATCTATACCCCACTAACATAATAATAAAATAGGCAAATTACCTGAATAGGTAGTAAGATGCGGTGATAACAAACGAATTTTTATTTTCAAAGTGTTGTTTAAATTATTTTAACAACAATAGCAAAAGCACGCCTATTCTAAGAATAACAATGTATATATGTTACCATATACAAAGCAGACCAATCACCGTTTATATAAAATCAGTACAATTATTTTTTGTCATGTTTAAATATGCAGAAGCAAATAATTAAGCATCTATACTTTTTTGTAAAATAGTATTATATATGTATAATGAATTTTAAAGAAACACATTTATGCATTATCATCATTAATAGACAAGCCTACTAATAATATGCATATTCCTAAATTCTGTTTTATAATATCACAATAAGAATGATTTTTTTTTTAAATCTTTCAAAACTTGGGCCCTTGAGGCTTTTGCAATATGGGTAACATTTATTATACAACTGTTTAACAATAGTGACCAAAGGAGTATATAAGATAATTTTCAAATTTGCTAAAATTCTTCACAGCTAAAAAACATATAGTTCTTAAATTCGAAGAAACTTTTTATAAATTTTACAAATGTTTATATACACTTTTAAATGATATATTTAGCTTAATGCAATACAACAAATTTAGGAATGCCAAGTTTGATAATCATAAATATTATTCGGAACTATAATTATGCAGCTATTAAATAAAGTAAGATTATAAAAATAAATGGTACGGCGCACCGCACAGACTTTCTCTCTCTTTCTATAAACTCGTAAGATTTCTGAACGGAATA
>CABFWB010005467.1:0-44609 GCA_902151455.1 Timema bartmani | reverse complement strand
AGTGATATTTTAGGGACTATTTTTTAGTTACTTTTTGAGCTGTCATCCAAGTAAACTTAGGTCGTGAATGGCGTATACAACCCGAACAGGTAGTAAGACACACTGCTAATAATATTAATAATGATAATGATGATAATGATAATAATCATATACAATAATTATATTTATAATATACAATTAAAGTAAAAATCACAAGAGAAAGGTAGTATAAACATAAATATTTAATATTGTTTGTGATTTGACTTATGTTCTTTGCATTATAGGCTAGTGTTGACCTGTGACCTTTGTGGTGTATGATTTAGATTAAGTTAGGTTGGGTTAGAACCATTAAAGTATATTATGGCAGGTTTGTTTGAAAGTTAGCTTTGTATCATAATAATTATTTTAAACATTAATTTGGGCTTTTATATTTGTGACGTCATCTATCGGCCATTGAAGTCCGCTGTCTTAGACTTTTAATAACGTTTTCATAAAACTTACAATACGGTATTGCCAAATAACAAGTGGGAGTATGTTCCCTGTTATAATATTGTATTCATAAAATGTTGGGAATGCTGGTTCTACTATGTGCATTGTTGTTGGCAGGTAGTGCTATGTTGGAACGATGTCATCACCAACTGAGCCTGTGTTCAAACCTCGCTACAGATCCTGCATTAAGGTCCGAGGGAAGCCGATATTACCTCCTCTGGTAAGCTCAACCCACTATATTTGGCTCTGCTACACAAAATAGTGTTGTTGCTTAGTGATTTAGTGCCTCTGAGAAATCAAGGGGTTAACACTTCCATAATCAGCCGCTAATAGCATCAGGCTGCTTTCACATAATCAAGTCTCTGCTTTGATTCCTGGGTGGAGACATTAAGTGTGGGTGACACGCTGCAATTAATTTACACTTCACTATAAGAAGGAGCACACATAACCACTTTTAAAAGTACCTACTGTTATTTTAAATGTTAAAAAAAATATTAAAATACAATAAAAATTCAATCATTTCTTTTTCCTTGCTTTGTAACCATCAATGATTTTTCTCTAGTGATATTTTTGTGTACTGCACTTTACTATTCATCTGGACTATCCACATTTTTTTATCACTGCATCTTACTACCCAATTGGGCTGGATGCATATATATAATAATTACACTGTGTTAGGGATGAGGACGGTTGAATTTAGAGGAAAGGTAGCAGAAGAGTATAAAATCTTTTTTAAATCCACCCCCAATACACTTAATGTCCCTGTCATCAGCACTTTAATCTATTGCAAGAGTAATGCCTTAGATCATAGGCCACAGAAACAGGTTACATTTAATTACTATAATGGGACATGGATTGGGAAGGTAGAATATAGAATAAATGTACCAACAGTGTGGAAGTAGAGTAAAAAAACATTCTTGGTACACTTGGCTGGGATTTAAACAGCAACCTCATCATTGACAATTATTTAGTAACAGGTTTAATGGTTTATTCTCGAGGAAAGTATAAAATATAAAATATAATATAATAACGTACAGGCTAATACAAAAATATTCTTATAAATATTTTATATGGAATCGTAGGACATTGACTTTTTGCTTATATTCATTCACAATATTTTTCATTTTAATTTATAGGCCCTATTGGATAGAAAGTATTTTCCAGTCTCACTTTTATGACAAACTTGTTATAAGCTACTATCCTGTGGTTATTTACCTAATTGGCTAAACATTGGTTGTTATTACTATTATTATTAAAAAAGGGAATTGAAATGGAATCGAAATTATTATTATTATTCTTAATAATAATAGTGTTATTCATATTTATTATTATTATTTATTATTATTATTGCCGTGTCTTAATACCCGTTCGGGTTTTATGCACTTATGTTAATATGCAATGGTAGGGTGATTGTGAGATTAATTGTAGGACCTACAGTTTAACATGGGATCCGAACCACGGTGGAGGCCTTGGCATTCCACACATTCACAAGTTGTGATTAATACATGTCTTGTCAGAGGTGAAGGAAGGGTTTGGAAATCAGATAAATCCGTGTCGGGACCAAGCATTGAACCCCGGACCCTCAGCACAGAAGTTTGACACCTTATCTCTAGACTGCCAGGTCACCTAAACATTAGCTATCTAAGTTATGCATTCAAACACTTCTAATACACTTTAATACAAAGTTTTGTTGAAAGAAACTTGACCTTCTACATAAAATATATATTACAAATGGTTTGGTCTCTGCGAACAACATATCATGATAGGCTTAATGTGTTAAAATATTGGGAATAGTAAGTTTAACTATCAATAACTATATCATAATGGAAATCAGGATCAAATAATTCAGTCTGTATATGCATGCTACAGCTTGATCGGTAAGCTATTAACATCTCACCTGTTATCAAGAAATGTAAAACTAAGAATATACAAAACAATTGTTTCATCGGTTGTTCCTTATGGGTGTAAATCATGGTTTCTTACCTTTCATGATGAAAAGAAATTTAGAATGTTCAAAAACAAAGTATTTAGGAAATTGCTTGGTCCTAAAAATGGATGAAGATAATGGAGAGTGGATGAGGTTATATACTGAGTCAACATTATACCCTATACTCATCACCAGACATAGTTTGGGTAGTCAAATCTCACAAGTTACGATGGGACAAATGTAATAAACTAGAACCAAGTTCAAGGTATTGAATGGCAAACTTAACGGGAAGAAACCCATGAGAAGACCTAGAAGCAGATGGGAGGATAACACTAGAATGGACCTGAAAGAAATAGGGTGTAATGAGATGGTACTGGATAGAACTAGTTAGAGATCAGGATAGGATGTAATGAGGTTTACTGGATAGAACTAGCTCAAGATAGGGATAGGGTTTAATGAGGTAGACTGAATAGAACTAGCTCAAGATAGGAATGTATTCTTTTGTATGTGCATCAATGAACTTTTTAGTTCCAAATTCCATAGACCAGGGGTCTACAACCAGTCACTCGCACGGCAGTTTTCAATTGATTATGTAAGAAAACTACATCCTAGTCAGAAGTCAATCTTTTCAGCTTCTAAACTTTCAAATATACTAAATACTTACACATATTTTTGAGAGTGATCAAAAAACCTCTATCACTCATAATTTGTCGCATAATGTAAGTGTATTCTCATCTTAATGGTGATGTGTCTAAGAAGCAAAGTGTCTAATAAGCAAATAAAGAGTGAGACAGATTCAAATAATAGATTGCCATTGCAAATTTTGAATTTTGACACTGGCATTGACAGCAGATCCAAATTGTTTTACAAACCTTAGCTTTGTTTAAAATGTTGGTGCTTTGAACCTTTCATTTTTATCAGGTGGTCTTTAGCTTTTAGTGAAGGGGTTTGCTGCTAGTGTGACTTTGTTCAAAGTTTTGCGTGTGCTGGCAAAGAATACAAAATTAGTAACATTAACTGCTATTGATTCTGTCTAACTATCAACCTGAATTGGCCACATATTTAATAAAACAACCTAGGGCAGATGTAGATAATAATAATAACCAGTACAACTACATGAGCAGATATTTTTGAAATATTCAAGAATTATATTATGCTGGAGGAAAATTTTGTAATTCAGAAGTTAACCAGCATGGCCATAGATGGTGCTCATGAATCAAAAGGCTTTATTTCATTATGTCAAAAAGACTAACAATGTATGCCATTTCTGAAGTCTCTGTGTATAATACACTCTTAACTTCTTTGTGGAAAATTCTCAACTATGAATAGGCCTAATATCATGAAAGTGGTTTTAAGAATTATTAACAGCACCCAGGAATTATAGAATGGAAATTGTTCAGAGAGTTTACTGAAGAACTGGACTGTTAGAATGGATTGCTATTTCTTCACATGGATGTTTGTCGGCTAAATAAAGGCAAAGTATTTCAGCAATTAAAATAGCTGCTTCCACAAGTAACATAGGCCCTAGTTTCTTAAAGAAATAGGAATAATCTACTACCCAGAACTAGAAGATCTGGGATAACTAATATATTTGGCATTCCTTCTTGATATTATGGTTGAATGAACTAATTTTGAAACTGCAGGGTAAAGACAAAAATTATAAAAATAATATTTGTGGTTCAACAGTTTTCTGGAAAGTTGACATTTTTGGGATACAATTTTTGTAATAGTCTTTTAATCCTGTATTTTCTGCAAATGCAGGGTTAATGATTTTACTATAAAAATCTCAGGCCAAAATAAACCCAAAATCATCACACATTTAAAATCTGAGTTTTTCCAAAGAGTCGCTAAGTTTGGAAAACTATAAAAAGCTGCAAGATTTAGTTAAAAAAATATTTTTCTTGTGATGAAGAACTTTCAATAAATGAAGATCATCACACTTTAAAATGATGCTCTTCTTAAAATACTCTGCCTTTAGCAACTAGTTAGTATTTAGAAGTACTGACATTTCTTATACAGAATGAGGCTGAAACAATTAGCCGATTAATAACTTGAAAACTAACACTTTAATTGAAAAGTAAATATTGACTAGCTAAATAAAAGCAAACTACATACTACATCATTTCACTTTTTGAAGATAATATCATTCAGGTGAGCTCCTTCTGATGTCAGGCAAACATCAGCATGTTGTTCATCACTTTCCCTTGAAGCATAGATAGTCTGTTTCCACCCCACCCCGTATTTAATAATAATTGTATAATTACTAAGCAATTTTATAATATTTATAATAAAAATAAGTAGCTAAATATAAGATATACAGTTCATTTATTCTATATTTCTTTATAGACAGAAGGGACAAAAGCTTTTGAGGAAAAATGGAATTTAAGCATAAGTATAAGAGTTATAGATGGAAAAAGAATATCAAAAGTGGAGTAGACAAACAATGGGTAATCGTGGAACCTCTGATAAGTTTGTAAGTTTGTTGACCCCTGCCATAGATTAAATTAGTAAAATACACCCATCCCAATTACCAAACATTTAAAGCATTTAAATGTGTTTTCACCCACTAGTTATAATATGGTGGGGATGGTTTAAGGCTTCTTTTTATTCAAATCCATTTTACTACATAGTTAAAACTCTACAAAGATCAATTTCTAGACAATAGATTTTTCTTTAAATTGGTGAAAACTTGTTTTGAAGACATAAGTGTAAGCACGGTTACTTTTTTCTTTTGTACCTAGTTTACTTACAAAGGAATACATGCTTAGTTGCTTGATCACATTGCTGTAAGCTTATCATTAGATTTTTTTAAAGCAATCAATCTTTATTTTCTCTGTTGCTAAAATCAAGACCTCTTTTAGAGACTAGGAGCTTATGTGTCACAGACAAAACTGGTTGAACATAGCTCATCACCACATAATGACTAGTAGGTACAAGATATATTCATGGTTAGTGAAGGCTAAAATAATCAAGAATGCAAGGATCCATATATAAGAAAAACTATCAAGGAGAAACAGCATAACTATATATGATAGAGACACTAAATCACATTGCACGAACTGTTAAGTACTGTGTAGCAAAAAAGCAGCGATTATGGTCACATGACCTAAATAAAGGGTCAATTACACAGGGCGAGATTACTAGCTACTCGCCAGTGAATTTACTCTCTGCTATTAAACTTTCTGAATGTAATCGCACCAGCTGGTTAACTAGCTGCTCGCTCTCCCCAAGCGAGTAAAGTTGAAGACTGGGTGACTTAACATTCTACTTGCTAGATAGTTTTCCCTCTAGCTTGTAAAATCGCCGTGTGTAATAAGTGGAAATAGTAAACTAATAGTATACGAAATGTCAAGAGATGTTCGTGCGGGAATTGTTGTTGTTGCCCTTATAATACTTTTTCTGCTTCTTTATATTTTTGCTAGTTCTTCTTGGTAGACATCTTTCAAAATTTTAATTTTTGCTTTGAGCTGCTTTTCGTTCACGCCTTTAGCAAACCTTCATTTCAAGCTCTTCACACATGTTTTTAAAAACCACATTCTTAAGATACACATTGATATAGTCACAATGTTTGATATTCCACAGCACAAGATATTGTTCATAGATTTGCAAAAAGTCTACAATATTGTTGCTGTTCCACTTCATTCCAATATTTTGACTAGCAACGAACACAACCTGATAGAAACAACTCTACTGAGTGAGGGGACGAGTTTGGTAGCTCATTGTTGTGACAAAGAAAACGTTCCCCCACCTTAAATTATAAACTAAATTTACAATCAATTCGAATAAAAACATATCTTATTTACTTTAATTTTGTTGCTGTACGTAAAGTTGTGCCAAAATTGAATTTATCTATTTTTACTTCCCAACTAAAATAACTTTGAGCTTTCTTAAACATGGTAAAACTCAAGAAGATGATTAGAATTTTAAAATATACATATATTTTGGTCTTACATGTGTATAAAATAATATTTATTTTACCAAATATCAAAATGTGAACATTTTATTATTTAGCAACTACGTGTCAGCAAGTTCCAAGTTATGCTACCAGAATGAGCCTCTAGAACATGTTGATATAATTGTTTTCTTGGTTCTTAATTTCCTAAGCGTGCGATTCAAGAATTACTATTTTATATGTCGAAAAACAGCTGATTTTGTGTTCTTTTTAAATTTAACATATTTTACTGCTTGATTCCTGGTCATCTCATTTTAATTTTAAAATTATTCAAATGACGGAAGACGGAAGTGACCCGGCGAATTCAAATGGAGATAGAAGGGCTCTGAATCTATCATTTTGAGTTATAATTGTGAAATTCTCGTCCGCAGAAATATAAATTGAACATTTATGAGTGAGATTATGTTTCACATCAGGAAATGGGTTTAAATAATAACTTGAGGTGCTAGGAATCTACATGAATGAAGGTTGGAGTTACCCATTCCTATTTCATATAAATTATTCCAAACAAAATTTCATCAGAATTGTTCCAGGTATTTTTCAAGAAGCCATTTTTTTTCTTTTGTAACATCAAATTTATCCAAACTAAACCTAAAGGAATCAACAACCATCACTGAGCCCACATACATCAAATGCAAGCCACAGGAATAGATTTAACTAAATCACTTCAACAATTAAGGAAATTATGCTTCAAAATAATAACAGTATTTAAATTGTTTCAACATATTTTTTTGGCAATTTGTCTTTCATGGAAACATATAAAGATTATGTATTTTTTAATTACTGAAACTTTAACATTTATTTATACCTTTCATTGTCTAAATTATAACATGATTTATTTTATTATGTTAAAGAGTGGTCGAATTTTATAATCCAATTTCAACAGTATAAATTTACATATTTTTATTCAAAATAATATGCTTCTTGTCAAGTGAAATATTACCATATATTTTATCTATTTTGTTTCCTATAAAAATATATGATTGCTTGTTAATCCCAGAGTGTGAGTGGAGCCTCACAGGAGGGGTAGTAGGGAATTCTACTGAAAAATATAAGACAAGCAAGTGAAATGTTTCTTTTTAATTTCTTTATTAAATGTTTACCCTCACACATGGTACATCTCAAGGTAACATATTTATTTGCATTGTTGAAGATATTTTGTTTATATATTTTTTGGTACATTTATTGTTGAAATCCATAACTAGGTGTGGAACATTATGATTGCTGGCCTGATGGTCTAAGTGGTCAGGTCGTTAATGTTAAGGTTGTAACTATCCCCCTCCCCCCACCAGTAGTCCCGAGATCATAGTATGTGTGAAAATGAGCTAGCCTATTTAATAGCCGGATGATATGTTATGAATATGAATGGAAGAAGTGAAGTTATCTGTATTATAATATTTTTTAAATCATAAATTAATATATTTTTTTACATCCCATAATTATTATTTTTTTCACAGTGTAATCGACACTCGCTGAGCTTGTTGGAGCAAGCTCACTCATGCATGAGTTTACAAGCCAGCGAGTAGTTAGTCATCTCGCCCTGTGTTATTGAGCCTTAAGTGTTGCCTCAGAAAAACAAAACAAATTCGAAACATGAATAAACTCATTTAATGTACATATAATTCATTCATGACCTAAGTTTACTTGGATGACAGCTCAAAATTTTACTTAGAAATAGTCCCTAATATATCCCTACGCCAACAGCTGACATCTATCACTTTGGATCACTGTAATGAAAACAGATGGTAACATAGGAATCTGATAGTCAAATAATTTTGGCCAATATTATTTATATATTTATTTGAGGTCAGACACACAACTTATTTATCGCTTTATTCCACTTAAAAAAAAATTATTATTCACAGCACTTACACAAAAGGTCTAACGAAAATAGCTTCAAAATGGCGACCGACGAATTTAAACCATGTGGTTGAACATGAATGAAACAAGTTTTTTACAATGAGGCACCTACACAGCTGAATACAAATATTTTATTCAGTTAAATATTTCAAAACATTTAAAATAATTTACTATATATAAAAAAATTACAAGTATTTATCTTTTCCAAGTAAATATGATGCCTGTATTAAAAGGTATTGATGTATTCACTATATTAGACATAGTCAATAACGTTTCAAAACGAAGAATAAGTACTTTTAATTATGTTTAAAATATTGTTTTGTGTTGGATAAAAGGAAATTATTAAAAGAAATGAAATGGTATGAGAAAACTTAAGTCTGTTATTTTAAATGTAAAATATAAGAGGTAATTAAAAAACTTAACATATATAACAAAACAGTGATCCTTTACAAATGTTGGCAACCGAAAACCTAAACATATGATTTTTGAACTGTCATCCAGGTAAAAACCTTTCATGAACAGAAACTCTGGACTTAATTCATAAATATCTTAGGTTTACTAAAACAAATATAGGAATTGTATCGCAACATAAAGATCATCTGTTAATTATGTAGAGATAGATATTTTAATGTAATATTTTTTGAAACTCTATTTATTATGTTATAGCTTGACGATGCTCGCCGAGGAGAGATGCATCGCTACAAGCAGCTTGCCATTGCTTTGGAGTGTAAATCATATAGACATATGGACACAAGAAGCTGCAGTGTAGACAGCGGAGTAGTGGCACCGTCCAATATTGTGTCATCATGCACTAGTAGCACTAACTCTCCCGATAACATAGCATCTCTAAACAGGCTGGGAATCACCAAGGACACCACAAACTCAAGAGCTTCCAACTTGGCCTGTACAATTTCCCAATCACAATTTTTTATCAAGTCTACTGAACATCTTGGTTCAATGCAAAACCACACAAATGAGAATTTGTTTTCAAATGAAGATAAATCAAACCATTTTCAAGAATTAAAAAATCCAATCAGGGGTTGTGAAGTGTCTTCTATTTATGATAATATTGAAAACTACAGTAACTATGGTTCAGCTATTAAACATAACTCTTCCAGTCCAAATGTTAATCTACAAAATATTAACTGTGGGCACGCGAGCAGCCATAATAGGGAATATAGCAAATGTAATTGTATAAAATCTCTGCATGGTTTTATTGATGGAGGTGACTTTAAATCAAAGCTGGGCGAGGAATCTTCACTTATTAGGGGAAATCAATCCATGATCCCAGAAGTTCTCCAAATTACCCCAGACTCTGCCTTAAATGATCATTTGGATGAGTCTTCCAGGAGTGTTACTTTCAACCATGAAGAAACTCTTGTTTTTAGGGACTTGCAGGACTTAACTGAAGATCAAATCTCTAATGTCCCCCAGGAATGGTCTTCCAACAAAGGGGAAAACTGTGGTGATGCAAGGTTAATTTCAAATCAAACAGAGAATCTGTCATGTTTGAATGTCACACTTATCAACACATCATCTGTAACATCTGAAAATAACTTACTATGGTGCAAGAAATCAAATAGTCCTCAAAGAAACTATCCTGAAGGACATATTTCCACAGACACATCACCTCAAGGTAATGAAACTGTCTCAAAGGAACAGATAGCCTTCAATAGTCCTTCCATACCTAATGAAGATACTCACTCTTTTATTAACTTAACCTCTTCTGGCAACCAAACTTTAGAGCTTAGAATGGCATCTAATTTAGAGGGTGATGACAAAGTCCTTGATATTAGTGATCTGACTTGCTGTCCACATAGTGCAAGAGTTCAGGAAAACTCTCAACCTTTGGATGAAACCTCAAGTTCCATTGCTTTAACAGCTAGCACTGACCTAAACCAATACTTACACACACCAGTGAATACCAGTGGCGGTAGCTCCCCCAGCACACGGCACCTTGAAACCTCCCCAGACATTGATGGTCTCTGGGCACGCCGAGCTGTGGACCCCCTGCCCCTTAGTGTGGAGAGTTTCAAGCTACAGCAGAAACCTCTCTGGTCAGGGTTAGGACTGGAAGTTTTGAGTGATGAAACACATCAAAACAGCCTACTAACAGTACAATATCTGAATGAACAGGTCACTTCTCCAGGGAGGGAACCAAGGATTACAGATTCCTCCTCTGAGGAGTATGAGAGCAGCTGCTGTGATGTCACTTATGAGACACATGAAGCTATACAGAACCATGGAACAATCGAGGACAATACAAAACTTAGTCACAGCTTTGTGAATTGTCAAGTCCCGGCTACGGTACATACAGATGTGTCGACAGCCACCAGTGAACTGGGTACATCAAAAGACAAAGCTACTCTCATGGTAGAGGAGAATATTGGGAATCAAATAAGGCTAGCAACAAATGGGCAGGAAGAAAGATCTGGTAAATCAGTAAGCTGTTTAGAATCAATTGTCACAAGAGATTGTGTGACCAGTTACGAAAGTTCCTCGCCACCACGGTTGGTCCGCAGCAACTCATATACGCTGGAGGCCCCCAGTCCCATATTACTCGCTCACTTTGAGCAAATGAAGATGCTCTCAGCCTCAAGGGACAGCATTATGCAGTTGCAAGCTGCTGGGAGCGCCACTCCTAAACGAAGAAAGGGCTGGCATATCCCCTCAACCTCACTGAACATTGTGCCATTTTCAGGACCTCAAGACATCTCAGTGACAGTACCGAGCAATGCTCTTTTTGCTTTACCTCAGGGCAAGCCCAAGCTGGCTAGGAAAGTCACCACCCATTCTAAGGGTACCCTAACAAACCAGCAGTTCCCTTACCGCAAGAGTAGCTCTTTACCATCGACTGTGTCCTCAAGCCCTGTCAAACTGAACACCTCCTTCATGTCTGTGGACCTACTTCATGGTGAGGCCTCCAAAACAATGAAACTTTCTTCTAGTTCAAAAAGAGATAAATTTCAAAAATCTACAAGGAAAATTTCTACGTCGGGCATGGCCAAAACAACCACATCTAAAGACTCATTGAATACCACTCCTAAAAGTTGTAGGTTGAACCACACTTCTAAGGAAAGATCCAACATATCTTCACCCAGCTTATCTACAAATTGTGTGAATACTGTTGAAGATGAAAATGATAGCAAGATGTATAATAAGCTACCTATTTACCTTTTAGAATGTAATGCAAGGTCTGAGGTAGCAAAAGATTACTGTACAGACACTGAAAGACAGCCATGTAAATTACCAGAGCAGGATGTGAGACATATGTTAGAAGCTGTAGAAGCTAAATACAAGCAAGAGATGGCACAATTATTGGAGCATCAACGCCATCAACAAGAAAAGGTGATGATGGAACATAAGCGAATGCTTGATAAACTACAGCACCAAGGGATGCCACTCGTAGCCATGCCAGAATCTATGAGGCTTTTGGACCTGGCAACATTCCAGACAACACAGGTAAGAAATGAATAGATTTTATATCTCTGTTGAAAATATGTATAACATTGTAAAGTGAAATTTATAAGTTAGGCTTTGGTGCATATTATTCAAATTTTTGTAGATACTTAGCTAAATTCTGACAAACCTTGTTGCTTTTTACAACTTGTTGATACTCCATGTAATTTTAAAATATTTATATAAATGGTTTGTGCTATGATTTGTTGAAATTTGTAAATGGACAAAAAATTAATCACTTTTTTGGTACACAAGTGAGACTAAAACTCTGGTAATTGGTGCACGAACACACACCAAATGTAGGTCATACAACCCATTTCACTGGTTGCATGGTCTTAAGCAGGTGTGTGAGACTAAAATTGAAAAATTTAAATACTGAGGGGGCCATCAGGGATTTAGATTATGTTAAAAGAACCCAACATTTCCTCAGAACATGACATTTTCGTAGAAAATTTCCCTGAAAACCATATTGCACAAAATAAAGCATTGAACATTTGATGGAGGTCGGAGGGATTAAGAAATATTAATAGATTGTTTGGAAAATTCAAATTTAAAACAGACTTTTAATCATACAATAAATAACAACCTTATACAAAATTTAGTTGTCTCCGAGAAATCATATTAAGCTAAAACAGGCCTATATCATAGAGGGATGTTCTGAGCTATTTAATTTACTAGTTCTAATATTGTTTATACCAATTTTTTAATAGTGCCATCTAACATTTTTACAATGTAAACAGCAGGACTTACTTTAAAGGCTTTTTGAGCTGGGGCCCATTTAATAATTTTATTTCTAAAATTGTAAACTAAGACATGATAAATTTACAGGAAATGTTTTATTATCTGACACTGATACCATTTCCCTACTGATCTTAGTACTTAAGTTAGGATTGAGAAGTGATAATTTGGTCTTCATTGGATATTTAAACACAACCTCTACAGGGGACAATTTAGTAACAGTGCTTGGTAAAGAAGGAATTGCAAAAAGTGCCTTATTCAACTTATTTCTTATAGATAGCGATTTGTCAGCAGAAAGTAACGCCCTTACTAAACACTTTTTTATTTGTTGGCCTGACCGCTCTGCCAGCTCGTTGGAATATGGTGTGTAGGGTGGAGAATACATTGGTTTAATATTATTACTGTTGCAAAAGCTTTGTATCTCAGAGGACTGGAAAGGAGGACCATTATCCATTACTAGGATTTATGGTGGGCCTAAAACAGCTAAAACATTCTTCCAGCTTTTCATTTACATCTGAAGTTCTAGTGGAACACATCACCTGTGCCTCCATCTATTTACTGTATTAGTCTTCAACAGGAACATTTTTGTCCCTTGAAACTCTAGAAAATCTGCATGGAGATGGTGCCATGGTACGGATGACTTAAGCCATTCTAAATATATTTTCTTTTTATTATTTCTAGTGGATTGACAAGTTAGACACAAATATATTTTCTTCTTTCGACTATTGTCTATTCCTAACCAATAAACGTAGGAACGATCTAAGAGTTTGCTCCTTACTACCCCTATTGATCCTGATGAAGCAAATTCAGTACCTCGTCCTGCAAACTTGCAGGGATAACAACCCTACGCCCTTACAATATGCAATCATATAAAATACTAAGTCCATCCCGTAAGTGATAAAATTTGTTTACTGTCGGATTAGTGATTTTATTTGGCCACTTTTTCAAGTACTGCAAGATCAATGATAAAACGGGGTTCTATGTTGTACACATTCCTATTTCTCTGTAATTTAATGGTACTTCATCATCAACAACATTAACAAAATTATCAACTTCTATACAATCTGGAAGGGGCAGCCGCGACATTCCATTGGCGTTACTAACCATTGAACTATTCTTATATTCAATATCATATTGGTATAATGAAAGGGTAATCACCCATTGCTGTAATCATACAGCAGAATGAACAGGGACATTCTTGGTTGAACTAAAGATATACTTGAGAGGTTAGTGGTCTGTTATCAACAAAAACTTGTTCCCCCATAGCATTTTATGGAATTTCTTTAACCAAAATACTATAGCCATACCCTCCCATTCTAGCTGGCTATACTTTTTTGCTGCCGGAGAAAGAGTTGATGATACAAAGGCTATAGGCCACTCTACCCCGTTCACTTTGTGGCTAATTATGGCACCAACACCGTATCCACTTGAATCACAAGTTAATACTATTGGTAATTTAGGGTTAAACAATGTCAGCTGAAGACCTTTAGCAAATAGCTGTTTACTGTTTGCAAAGGCTTCCCTACAACTATCAGTCCATTCCCATGGAACGTCCAACTTTGTAAGTTCATACAAGGGCTGTAACAAGTCTGCTGACCTCCTTATAAACTTATGGTAGTAATTAATTAACCCCAAATACGCCTTTAATTGAGTTAAATCGGCTGGGACTGGGGCCGATAATGTTGCCTCAACTTTACTGTCTGCAGGAAATAGCCCTGTACCTTCTAACTTATAACCCAAATGTTCTACACATGTACTAAAAATACACCTTTATGAAAATTAATTTTAATATTATGTTTGTGTAAACATTCTAGAACTTCCATAAGAAGCTCCCAATATTCTAATTCATTCCTAACTCCCAATATTATGCTATCAAGGTAAGCTGCAATATATTCCCTGGAGCACTCTGTCAGTTACAGATTGAAAAATGCTAGGTGCAGGGTTTAAGCCAAAACACAGCCTTTGGAGCTGATAGAGGCCCATGTGTATTAACCGTAAGTAACGGTTTACTGACTTCATTTACAAACAGTTGCAAATATGCGGTACTTAAATCAATTATACAAAAAACTTTGCAATTTGTTAAGGAGTTGAACACGTCTTCAATTAAGGATAAGGGGTGGTTCACCTTAACAGCTGGGCTTACAGTAGTTTTTAAGTCCACACACAAACGCAAGGAACCATTTTTTCGTGGAACTATTACAATGGGACTAGCCCAATCAGAGGAGTGAACCTGTTTTATAAGACCGTACTCTGATTCTCCAAACTACATGATTCCTCTTCCACAGGCTTATGCAAAGCATAGGGTACAGTGTAAGCTCTATGAAAAACAGGAATGATGTTATCCTTTAGGCGAATATATACAGAAAAATGTTTTATAGGCAGCCCGTTATTATCAGGAAACACAATGGGGAAAATTTGCTTAATTTCCTGCACTACAGAATTATTAGTTTGTGTCCCTCTTCAGATTCTTAACACTTTCTACTCCAATTAGGGTTAAGCTGGCAAAACCAATCTCACTCTAACAAGGCCTTAGACACTGAATTAATTATCTGTGACATTTAAACGACAGTTATATTCACAATTATTGAAAAATACAGAAACACATAGCTCACCTCTAATTGTGATAAACTCTCCATTCGCAAATTTAAACCTAATCATACATTTCTCTATAGACACATTATGAAACTATTTTGTGTATAGCCTCCAAGGTAATATAGAAACCGAAGCGCCACAGTCTATTTCAAATTTGATCTCCTTAGAATTTACAGGTATATGCACAACATCTGGTTTACTACCCGCAGATTCTTCACATTGTCCACCAGTCTCTATACAACTAATTTCTATCCTGTCACCATCAATATCCACTTGTTTAAGATACACATTTTAGCAATATGGCCTTGACCATTACAGTTAAAACAAATCCTACGATTAAGATTTACTATAAAATACTCTTTTTGATTATGGATAGAGCGCCCACAATATTTACATTTTTGTTTGTAGTATGTAGTTGTAGCACTGTTATCACGCCGGTTTAGACTGGTTGCTTGAGCGGTTTCCAAAGGCACCTTGACTACTTCTGAATTTCTTTTTGTAAGAACTTGCTTTATAATTTTTAACATTTTCACCTCCCACCTGATTGATGTCACCGATCTCACTTGACATTTGCATCATTTATTTAGACTGAGCAGAAACAGTCTCAAAATCTTTGGCAATTCTACAAGCATCTTCAAAACACAATGTTGACAGTTCAGCCAATAATCTCTTAACTAAGACTTACTCAGAAATGCCAGCGATTAACTTATCCCCAAGCGCTTGGTCCAAAAATGTTCCAAAGTCAAAACCTGACGCCATATGTTTGATTGACATAATAGAATCGGAAACATAGTCACAACATGTTAACACTTGTGATTAAACTTTAAACGCTCTGCTGGAATTAACTTTGTAGGTGAAAAATGTTCAACCAACACATTAACCAATTCTATGTATGACTTTTGAAGAGGATCAACAGGTAACATGCTGTTTTTAGTACCGTATACAGTTCTGCCCCTATTAAAACTATAAACGTAGGAACTTTCTCACTTTCTTCAGTTTTATTCACATTGAAAAATGCTGTTAACCATTCCACGGAGTTTTGAAAAGGTTCCACTTGTGGTTCGTAAAAAGGAAGAAGACCGACGGAATTTATTCTTGTAGTACTTACATCGCTATCCGCCATTTTAAATTTAAATGGGTGTGACCGGCGCAAATGTACTTTTAAATATACTACATAATTTAATTTCAAGATGTATTGGTTTCATAATGTAGGTTCATTGTCACCAGTGTTATGTATGTACGGAACAGTTTATGAACCATTTGTTAAACAAGACATTAACAAAACTAGAGTGTCTCCAGGAATGGTTCATTTTATTCTACTAGTACACAATCACAAGAACACTGTACAAGACTAGCCATGCCAGTCTTGACAACTTGAGCTTCACAGTTCTCTCGACATAAAATGTATTTCAGTCAACCCAACATAACACTCACATGTTCGTTTTATTTTCAAGATCGTACAAGACATAGCTACCCTAATATATTTTTTGTGTAGTCTGATTCATATTATCCAACTTGTTATGTGATTGGACTGCTCTAATATTTTATAAAAAATGATATATGGGCCCTAAATTCTAAAGTTCGCAGGGAGCTAGGCTGGCGCCCAAGGACCGGCTCTGAAGCCGGTAGTTGAAAATATATGGCTTAAATAAAACTGACCCAAGCCACAGGCTGGAAACATTAATAGATCCATGTGAAGCTTGTCAATGACCTTAGACTTCTTGTAGACCTTAAATCAAGAATTAGAAGGAAACCTGATAAAATGGTACTTTCCTCCATTCAAATGTCAATCCGGGGATTCCTATAGAAGACAAAGCTTTGTGGACAAAAGAGCCATTCCAAGAAATGAAAACTTTATGAAAAATAATGTCATATTTAATGTTGCGATTAATGTAAGTGGTTGCCTATCATTGATCCAATTTATTCACACACTGCTTCACTGTATGTTTTCATGCAATTATTCAGGACATGAAGGATGTCAGGAATGTGACTAAACATATTTCCATTTGTGAATGCTTCCTTTATTACAGTATTATCATGATTTATCAAGTTTAGTTTACCCTCCATAGACTGTAGGTTTTTAAAAATCTGCGTTTAAAAGATTCTTTTTCAAGGTTTTAAACTGAGAATCAACTACATCACAATTTTCACTAATAAAGGTTTTTAGTGTTCATAGTGATTCTTGAATTTGCTGATCAAAATTTTTGTCTAAAATTGAAGAACTTGTTAAATACTTGCTGCTGAAACATAGGCCCATATTTTTATAATTGGTTTACCTACTGTTTACTTTACCTTCTTCATCAAGTGACTGGTCATCTAGTTTAATCTTCTGAAGATTCTGAGAATGGCTTTAGAGCTGGCCGTCTTCATTTACCAACTGTCCTGATAAAATATTTTCCATTTTTTAGGGAATGCATTTCCTATGTGATTGATGAGTGATGGGAATTTTTCTCTGGATAATTTTCCACTCTTTAATTCCATCATCAACGCATAAAGTGTGTTTTGTAAAGAAGTATAAGAATCAAAGATTGTCCAACTATAGGCATTTACATTCTTACAGATACAACTGAATGTTATGATCGACTCTAATCTGTCAATCATTTGAAAAATAAAACTTGGCTTTGAAAACTTTCTCAGTTCCAATGAGAAGTCTTTAGCATCAGTATTCTTGTCTTGTAAACTCTCGATGCACTTCTTTTGTGGCTCAGTAAAAAATAAATCAAGATATCTTTGAAATGTTTTGTAAATTTAAAAAAAGTTTTTTTAGCACCGCTTCATACTACTCATTTGGGTTATACGCTTATGTACTCATTACACTGATTTTAGGGATGAGTAAATTTATATTTAAAGGAAGTGTATCCGCATTTGTATGGAAGGAAAGTGGAAAACAATTTTGTAAAAACCATCCTCAGTACACCCGAAATAGATTTTAACCTCGATTTCCCTGTCATCCGCAGTCTAGTCTACTGCGAGAGTAGCGCCTTAGACCATGTAGCCACTGAAGCGGGTTGTGATCACAACTAAAAGAATTTGTTTCCTTTAAACATGGACCTGACAGTATTTTTTAAAGTTGATTTAAGTATACATAAATCTATTTTTCTAATATTAGAGAGGTGTCATTTAAAATTAAATTTTACCACCGAACACACATTTGTAGAAAGTACTTCCCCAAATTGCAACTGCCTAGCTACTTTGAGACACTGTTTTGTGCCCTAAAATCTTTTTTACTTTAGTTCCAGGGGGAGTCTAAATTATTAGATTTTACTTTGCTTAATCTACAATACTTTGAGTTGTATTTATGCACTTTACTGCATGCTTCCTTGAGTTTTAGTTCTTTTTTTTTTTTTTAAATCTTGCAGGCCTTTGCCCTTTCTCATTTTACACTTTTCCGTCCAGGTTTTATTTCAACTTTTGCTAGTTTCGGCTACTCCAATCATTGCATTATCTTTAGTATCACTAGCTGGGGCTGTATTCTTTCCTAAATCATCCACAAATTATTTTTCTTATGCTCTATTTTTTTGGTACTTGCTTGTCCTACCTACTCAATTCTTCGCTTGCTTGAATCATAAATAGGGATAAGGTAAAATAGCATTAATTTTCAGTTTTTTTAGCATTAATTATTGGAAATTTAGTGTTTTGTGGCATAATTTAGCATTTTGTAGCAAAATAGGTAAAAATGTCTTTCGTCAATGTTTTTAGGGCCTATACAAAGGATTTATGATAAAATTTATGTATGCATTAATACGAAGGGTATTTTAACCTTCGTTTGCAATTATTTTCATGTGAGAGATTATAATTATAAATAATTAATATTAAATTAATAAGGAAGGAAACTGGAAGATTGTGTCAAACACAAACAGAAGAATGCAGAATGACTTCAATTGGCATAATTTATTTTACACCTATGTGTAACGTCAAAAAATCATTGTAGCCTACAGTACAAAAATAAAAATAGTTTAGTAAATAGCTGGTATCGTAAATAGTTGGTGTCGTTGAATCAGTTCAAACAAATGTGCAAGTCAAAGATAGTAAATATTGGCAAATAAAATAGTGTGGTAACAAAAATGACATAAGTGTGCATATTTTAAATACAAGTGTATCAGTTCACACAAACGTGAAAGTCAAAAATAGTTAATATATATATACAAAAAATAGTTTGGTTAACAAGGCTTCCAAAAACGAAATCAGTCGTCATATTTTAAATAAATAATTGGAGTTCAGCAGACTAACAAATATAAGAAACAATTAACAGAAATGGAAACTGGCACTCTACTGATTAAACGAAAGCATTGCGCAAGTTTCTATTGTAGCCTCTTTCATTCTTGTTCGCCTGTCAGTCAGTACCAAATTATACTGACTGAAAAAACGCTCAGCGTCAGCACTATTAACAGGGGTCCAAATTGTTTGTAGGGCTGGCCCAGCAAAGGCCGAGTTGGTAACTTTCATGGCCATCAACATCTGAATGATGTCACACACTTTACCTTCACGCACTGTGGTTCCCATCACTTTGTGAAGGTAAAGATATCCTTCAACACACTTGTCGCTGGTCAGCTTGGAAAATAGCGGTAGCACTTCAAACTGTTTTCTGACCGACTTCTCGTCTGGTGTCAGCGATTGTGCAGCAATCGCAGGGTTGAAGAGCTCTCCGGCTGCCTTGAAAAAGTTGTTGGTGGTGCATGGTGCCATGTGTTTGGCCAACTTCATGGCGCTCTTCTGTGCACACCCGCACAACAACTGCTTCAACTCCTCCCGCTTGGCTACACTGGTGATGCTGCCCAGGTGAGATAGAGTTCTTTCCAAGAAGTTTCCATTGGACAATCGCTTCAGGACTGACATCAGAGCTTCCAGCTCGTGCCAGAGCAGATGGGCAAATGGGAATTTAGAGCCTTCAAGTTTATTGATCAGCTCAACGAACATTTTGCATGAGTCCGCAATGAACACCATATGCAGTTTGACAGATTGCCAGGCAACCGGGTCCCTTTGCTGCTCCAGCAAATATTCCGAACTTGCGTTGTTGTTCTCATACTGCCCCAGAAACTCTATCAGAGCATCCGAGTAATCATTCAGGTAGAGCACAGAGTGGAACCAGCTGTTCCACCTGGTCACTACTGGACTGGGGAACAGTATTGCTGGAAGGTCTGCGTGTTCTTCTTGGAGAAACCGGACATACGCGCCTTTCATTTTTCTGGCGTTTAAAAACGCCATCTTCACTTTCACAACAAACTGGTTCAGTGCCTTTAACTCTTTCATGAAAATATCTCCGGCAAGATTTACTTTATGAGCCCAGCATTGAAAATGGAGCAAGTGGTCACCCGCCAAAACATTCAGAGCACCGAAGCATGTTTCCATATATCGAGCCGAGTCGGAAACAAGGCCCAGGATGTTATTGTACTCAATGCCGTATTGAGTGATGGATCCATTGATGGCCTGGCAGACCGTTGATCCGGTCGCCTTGTCGAGGAACAGGCAGTTGGCCAAGAAGACATCCTGCGTAGCAGCCTCGGCAACAGTGCGAAAGAGGATTGCCAGCACACAACGACCACGGGAGTCAGAAGTCTCGTCAACCACGATGACGATGGGCACACCCTACACCTTCTCTTTCAGCTCCAGCTTCATTTCTTCTCCAATAGGCTGGACGAAGTTTTGTCGTAAATTTCTTTCAGAAGGTAGATCTCCAAAACCAGGGATATGCCTGAAAAAATGAACAAGAATAATAAAATATAACATTTACAAAAATCATATCATTCCAATGTGTAATTCACGGCACTGGGGGAGAGAGAGAGAGAGAGAGAGAGAGAGAGAGAGCCGGGGGAGGGGGAGGATAAAATATCAAACTGAATGCGCACAATTCTAGTTAAATTGCCATGAGAGTGGTTGTGAACAAACTTACAATATTTTTTCAAGTATTCGCGCACCGCTGGATGGTCCAACTTGTTGATTGGAATGTTTGCCTTCAAGCACATTTTAACAGTATCGGTGATGAAGACCAATTTTTCAGTTTTGGCTTTCTTCTGCTTGTCACAAACTTCGGTGATCGAAAGCTGTCTCTTGAGGCCGAGAGTCTTTTGCTCCTCTTTTCTCCGTAAATGGCCTACACTTACTACATGTTTATTTAGGCTGTCTTTCTTATCCGACTCTAATCTAATATTGCAAATTCCACACATCAGTATCTTGCTGTCACTCACATAGAATTGGTTGGCTTTAAATTGACCCGCACGGTGTTCAACAGTAATCTGCTTGCCGCGACCCATCTTGAAAACGATTGAGGGACAACTGCACGTTGTGCTGTGAGCAAGGGGGGGGGGGACGCTTGTTGCTAAGCAACGACTAACGGAATATGGCCAATAGCCGGATGGGCTGTGGAAGGCACAGGATGCAAGTAAAACCCGAACTGAAGCACACAGACGAGTGAAACTCAATGATTTTTTAATCACATATTTCCGCTGAAAAACATCGTTTTATAGAAATTCTCAGCATTTTATTTAAATGCACAGCATTTTCAGGGAATTCGCATCTATTTCGCTAAATAGAATAATTTATCTAAAATATTCTCAAAATCACGTTTTTCGCGTTAATCCATGAAATAAAAATCGCTTGAAACACTTTCAAATGCCATGAAATGCAAAGAAAACTTATAAATACCCTATTTTCGAACTTTTTTTTTTCTTTGCGTTTTTCACAAAAGCGAATTTAACCTATCTCTAATCATAAATAGTCTTAATTGGCCCTGCTTTTTTTCGTTTATTATATCTTTCCCTTTTTTTATGTTTAGCTTCTTCATACAGCACTGGATCAGATCTAATTTTATCTCCACATATTGGTCTAGTTTCTTCCTTCTTATTTCACCCATCTGCTTTTCATTTATCATTTTCTTTTTACTCATTTTTATCTCACACTAAAATAAGAAAAAATCAACAGAGGCAAATTAAAAGAAGTATCAACCTAGCCCTATTTGTAATATAGTGTAATAAATGTGAACTAATATTAGTTGTTCACCTCCATGGGAAGCAAAAACCATGGAGGTGACAGATTTCAGGTTTTTTCCAATCTGTACATAATCTATAACCCTAACAAACATGTGATTGGGATTGCTATGTTATAGTTCATTCCTACAGCATTTTTTAATCAAAAATACATTATCAATTAAGTAATTTAATAAAT
Organism: Timema bartmani; assembly: GCA_902151455.1. NCBI lineage: Eukaryota > Metazoa > Arthropoda > Insecta > Phasmatodea > Timematidae > Timema > Timema bartmani. The sequence goes on along the minus strand of CABFWB010005467.1, from coordinate 22,452 downwards.
AAAGACTCCATGGAGGGTATGATAAGAAAAGGTTCTTGAATAACAACAGCTCTTATATTTAAATTATATCTCATTTTTAATTTTAATCCATAATTTTCTCACATCAAGACCAATTTCACAAATCTGTCCTTGATTTCAGAATTAACCAAATAACACATTTTAAAATAATTTAGTGAAGCCTTTACTTTTCAAAGATCAAATAATTTAGCAACTAACAGTTAGGTGTGCATTAAGATGTTAGACTCTGATTCCCCTGTGGTTCCCCTTTCCTCCTGGTGAATTTATTTCAAATTCACCTTCCTAATTATATTATATTAAATAATAAGTCACTAATACACATTATGCTTGATTTCAACTTTAAAATTACATGCACCTCTTGCAGGGATTGAACTGTTAGTTTAGATTAGTAGGATAAATGTAAAGCTATCTCTTCTAGAAGCCCTCCTCAGTGCATGCAATAGAGATTACATTAGGATATGTCTGAGAAGAATCAAGCATGGTAGCAACTTGGCTTACATACCTTTGATGGAGATAACGCTGCAGACTTAGCTTACACACCCTTGACAGAGTTAACGCTGCAGACTTGGCTTACATACACTTGACTGAGTTAATGCTGCAGACTTGGCTTACATACACTTGACTGAGTTAATGCTGCAGACTTGGCTTACATACACTTGACTGAGTTAATGCTGCAGACTTGGCTTACATACACTTGACTGAGTTAATGCTGCAGACTTAGCTTACATACACTTGACTGAGTTAATACTGCAGACTTAGCTTACACACCCTTGACAGAGTTAATGCTGCAGACTTGGCTTACATACACTTGAATGAGCTAACGCTGCAGACTTGGCTTACATACACTTGACTGAGTTAACGCTGCAGACTTGACTTACATACACTTGACTGAGTTAATGCTGCAGACTTGGCTTACATAGCCTTTTCTGAGTAAACGCTGCAGACTTGGCTTACATACGCTTTTCTGAGTAACCGCTGCAGACTTGGCTTACATACCCTTTTCTGAGTAAACGAGGTGTCACTCTCGCAATAGACTAAACTGCCGATGACAAGGAGTTTGAATCCCTGTTGGATATACTGAGGGTAGTTTTTTCTAAATGGTTTTCCATTATCGCTCCATGTAAATGCAGATACACTTATTCAAAATTCAACCTTACTAATTCCTAACTCCTTAGCATAATTAGTACATATGACCTGAAACAATAGTAAGAGGTGGTGCAAAAAAATCAAATGAATGCATAGTTAAATGCAATTATGACTTTTTTAAATAATTATTTTTATTTGAATCAAGAGCTATTTTACATTTGCCACCAAAGCTTTCCCTTTAATTTTCCTCCATGGTAGTGTGAGGGCCACATTTTAAGGAGTGTGGGCCGCATTTGGCCCGTCTATTGGACCACACTGGTCTAAGGCATCACTCTTCTAATAAACTCGACTGCCGATGACAGGAAGTTTGAGGTTTGATCCTGGTCAGATGTGCTCAGTGTGGTTTTTCTTCAATTTTCGTGTTTCTATTCTCCCTCCACACAAATTTGGGTACACTTATTCTAAATTCAACCTTCCTCATCTTTAACGCATTAGAATAATTAGTACATGGGCACATAACATGAACGCTTAGAGTATATATATATATATATATATAAATTCATATTCATATTCATATTCATATTCATATTCATATATACACATGTTGAAAAATAGCTCTTTAAAATGGGAATCCATCAAACCTAAGCTATTTGAATAAGTACAGATTCATCACTGTGCACAGGCTTATATGAAGAAACTATGAAGAGAAATGTTTATTTGTTTGGAACAAGACCTGACATAACTTTCCTTTCGGGTTGACTTCCTTCCATATCACTTATATTATTTATTAATGTTTTCAAACACTCTCCATAGGGCAGCTAATAGTTTATGTATTTATTTAATGTTCTGGAGTGTGGTTGTTAAGTTTATTATATAATTATGAAGGGGCCAAACCACTAATAAGTAGAATTAGAGCTTAAAACAATTTCTAATAAAAAGGTTTCTAAAAAAATCTCGAATTCTTGATAGTCGAAGATCCTCAAGGATTTATGTGTACCATCTCAACAAAAGTATGCAACCTGGGAAATATCATTAGGGGACACACACATTCAACTACAAATTGTGTTGGTAAGAAACACATCAGAGTGGTGTGAAAGTCGGTTATCACCATAAAAATACATCTTCTTTTGCCAAAGAATTTTTTTTAAACTAACAATATATATTTGGAAGAAAGTACGGGAAATGTGGATAGAAACATATTAAAGCCATATTGTGTTTGTCCTATTTATATGTTATATCCACCTTTCCTGTACCTTCTTCCAAATCTAATACACTTGCCTCATAAAGTGAAAAGAGGTTTTCCTTATTGAGAGTTAAATTAATATTAGTAATTAAATGAAACCTCATGCCGAACAATTGGAAATTATTTGTGATTCAAAGATAAGGAATCTAGCTTAGCTTTAGAGGTTTATCGGTCTTTGAAATCAAACTGGATATATATAATGTCTACATAAACACAAAATATTATCTTAAAGCTTTCACTGACTCACAAAGCCACATTCCTATTACTATAGGAAGGGTCTTACCACCAGCTGGAAATGGTACTAGATCTACTTTCACATAGTCATATGTAATTTCTTGTGAGCTCAGTGATGAATCCAGGGATACATTTTGGGGGGTATTCTTACTCCCAGTTTTGGGTTTAAAAAAATCTAACCTTTAAAAGTGGTGTTTCAAGGCCATCCCGAACTCCTGGAAACAACATTGAAATAAATTGAAATATGAATAAAACCTATCGTTATTTATAATATTTCTTAACTGTGGGCTACTTGACCATTATGTGTTTGCTACTTTTGGCAAATGCTCAATTATTTGTTGTGGGTTTAAAATTTTCAGAATAATTTGTGAACATAAATAAAAGCTAAGAAATAACTCTGCTCTACACCAGAGCTGGCTTCAGCCATGTCTTAATTAGACGCAAAAATGATGCTACCAGCTACCCTTCAAATTTTACAACACCTATTTCTCAATTTTCCTGCTATATTATACATTCTTGTCCTTTCACTTGGATCTTTGCATGCCGCCTTCTTCGTCGAGCCGCTCATGTGTGTTTTATTCGACTAGATTCCAATTTTTTCGTCTCTCATTAGTTAGATATTGGCAATACTTATAGGAGAGTAAAATGTGTTATCAATATTGGCCACAATAAATTGTTTGTATTTTTCTGAAAGGCCTGTCTTATGAAAATTGGACTGTACTTAACTAATTAATTACTATAAGGCTTCTGATTGTTTTTAAATAAAAATCTAAAATTGCATTTTACTTATTATATCGAAAGCTTAGTGTTTATACTGTACTTCTGTTGAAATGTTTGCAGATTAGCACTCTTCCTAGAAATGACTCACCCTTATGTGAGATGGAAACTCCAACTGAGAATTTGGTTTTAAACAGATCTGGATGTAACAGACAGCTATTCTCATCCACGGACAACACTTCTAATAGCATAACCAACAACAATATAGATGCTTCTTACCACTCAACCAATAATGATGCTGCCACTTTCAGGGAAACAGCCAACAATATTGACATCCTTCAGGTGAAAACAAATTATCTACCTAATAAACAAGGTACCTAGGAGGATATTTGGTCCAAAACGTAATGAGGTTACTGAGGAGTGAATGAGGCTACATAACGATGAGTTATGTATGCTCATCACAAGACATTGTTAGGATAATCTAGTCTCGTATATTACAGTAGCAGGACATACAATGCAAATGGGAGGATCTAGAACCATGTTCACCCAATGGGAAGAGACCATTGAGATGACCTAGGCACAGATGGGAGGATAACATTAGAATGGACTGTATAAAATTATCTCAAGATAGAGATGGGCTGTAAATAGGGGGACTGGATGGAACTAGCTCAAGATAGGGATAGGGTGTAATGAGGGGGACTGGATAGAACTAGCTCAAGATAGGGATAGGGTGTAATGAGGTGGACTGGATAGAACTAGCTCAAGATAGGGATAGGGTGTAATGAGGTGGACTGGATAGAACTAGCTCAAGATAGGGATAGGGTGTAATGAGGTGGACTGGATAGAACTAGCTCAAGATAGGGATAGGGTGTAATGAGGTGGACTGGATAGAACTAGCTCAAGATAGGGATAGGGTGTAATGAGGTGGACTGGATAGAACTAGCTCAAGATAGGGATAGGGTGTAATGAGGTGGACTGGATAGAACTAGCTCAAGATAGGGATAGGGTGTAATGAGGTGGACTGGATAGAACTAGCTCAAGATAGGGATAGGGTGTAATGAGGTGGACTGGATAGAACTAGCTCAAGATAGGGATAGGGTGTAATGAGGTGGACTGGATAGAACTAGCTCAAGATAGGGATAGGGTGTAATGAGGTGGACTGGATAGAACTAGCTCAAGATAGGGATAGGGTGTAATGAGGTGGACTGGATAGAACTAGCTCAAGATAGGGATAGGGTGTAATGAGGTGGACTGGATAGAACTAGCTCAAGATAGGGATAGGGTGTAATGAGGTGGACTGGATAGAACTAGCTCAAGATAGGGATAGGGTGTAATGAGGTGGACTGGATAGAACTAGCTCAAGATAGGGATAGGGTGTAATGAGGTGGACTGGATAGAACTAGCTCAAGATAGGGATAGGGTGTAATGAGGTGGACTGGATAGAACTAGCTCAAGATAGGGATAGGGTGTAATGAGGTGGACTGGATAGAACTAGCTCAAGATAGGGATAGGGTGTAATGAGGTGGACTGGATAGAACTAGCTCAAGATAGGGATAGGGTGTAATGAGGTGGACTGGATAGAACTAGCTCAAGATAGGGATAGGGTGTAATGAGGGGGACTGGATAGAACTATTTCAAGATAGGGATAGGGTGTAATGAGGGGGACTGGATAGAACTATTTCAAGATAGGGATAGGGTGTAATGAGGTGGACCAGATAGAACCAGCTCAAGATTGAGATAGGATATAATGAGGGGGACTGGATAGAACTAGTTCAAGATAGGGATAGGATATAATGAGGGAGACTGGATGGACAGGGAAAGGGGGCTTACTTTAGTAAGTGTGAAGTTGATTGAGATTCTAAAGCCAAAGAGTAAGTAAGTTAATACTTTAGGCCTACTTATAGCCAGATCATTTTGAAAAAGCCGGTCTTAATGAAGCTTTTAAAGTTTCTCATATTGAGTTGAAGAAGAGTCTTCCTACTAGCCATTTATTTTAAAGTACCAAATAATTTTTCTAGCATATTTCTACTTAATATATATATGACTCGCAAAAACACATTTCATTGTTATGTTTCACTCCTGGGCCCAGATTTGCTAAAGGATGCAAATCTGCTCTGGCGTACAAGATGTGCTTTTTTTTTTTATTTGCCCCATTTCTCGCCCCTTGTCAAAGACCAAACATGTATCAAGAACTCTGATGACATCACCAAAAGAAATCATATGCACTTTTTTCTACACTTCGTGTGATGAATTTACTTCCAAGTCAATGCTACGATATTTAAAATCTCTAATGAAAATGACAGTAAATACAAATATTACTTAAACATTTTTTCTTACAAGCTAGCACTTTGTTTAGATTAGAGTTGTCATTGTTCTGGATGTTTTTCTAACAACAATATTATTCTTTTTAAGTACTAATCCATATTATTAGCTTGAAGCTTTCGGTGCATTAATAAAATATTTGTAGAAACTTTAAAACATGTTTTATAAACATTCTTACACACCATATTTAGTGACAAAATGTATTTATTTAGTAGAAAATAAAACCTCTTTGGATCTAGAGAAAAATTCTACAGATTGTTGTATTTTGATTCTTTTTATGTTGCTTAGGGCCAATATTGAAATGTCTTGTCAAAATCTTCGTAACTTAACTATTCATAAAGTCTAACCATCGGTTAAACTTGGCGTTGTGTTTTAAAATACTATTTTTATGGGCTTGTCAAATTATGATCAGGTGCCTTCCATTAGTTCTTATTGTTAACTTTCTCAGAGCGCTAGATTTGTTTCAAAGCTTTTGATTGGCTTAAATTAACCATAGAGAACATAAGCAAGTCGTTACAACTTTTATGAAACTGTAATGAAAACAAATCAATCAAAACAAGTCCAATTTATCGCGTCTGAGTAAGGTTATCTCCTATTTTTTATCATATTTATTTTTCTGCTAAAATGTCTGTTGAAAACCATAAATACAACAAAGTTTAAATTTTAGCAAAGAAGGGTGAATGATGATGATTGAATTAATAGATAAATACAAAGAAACAATTGAAAATAAACAATTCTAATTGGTTTTCAATCACTGCAAGAATTTCTAACACTTTATTTTTAGTCAAACGAAAACTTAAAGAAAATTCTTCTTTGTTATAAAATTTCAGGAAATTCTTTTGTTCCAAGTATCTCTTCATTCCTCAAAGTCTTGGGTTCCTTCGAACGTGTAACTCATCTTAATTAATTAATTTAGCACCACGTCTTATTACCTGTTTGGGTTATTCGCTTAAGTACTAATTACACTAATGGATTAGGAATTGGGAAGGTTGAATTTTAGAGGAAGTGAACCCGCATTTGCGTGGAGGGAGAGTGGAAAACAATTTAGGAAAAACCACCCCCAGTTCACCCGACCGAGATTCGAACCTCGATCTCCCCATCCTCGGTGGTCCAGCTCAACGGGCGCGATAGCCAACTACGCCACCAAGGCAGGTGTAACTCATCTTCAAAGTCGTCATAATCATACAATAAATCACCCATTTCATAAAATAAATAAATGTAACCTCACTTCAATAGTAAAAATTGCCTTGAAAACAATATGGTGGAGTGTTTAACGTTGTTAATGTGGATGTCATGTTTGCAAACCGGAATGCAGACCTCACGTTGACTATATGAGCACTTTTACCTGGACATTAGAGCTAACCAAACACTGTAAAGCCAAAAGTAGTAGTTATCACTTAACCTTATGTTAAGCCCTAATGAATAGATTAACGTGCTATTGTGAGATTGGACCTTAGTCTTATATTAACAAAATGTAAAATGCAACAAGATCAGGTAAGGAATAGACTTGTTACCACTACGTACATCTAGAACTATATTGAAATGTATTGTGTGCTTGCAAGTCCAATATAATTTTAATTTCTTGATTCTTAATTAGAGTACAGTTAACATAGTATATTATAAGGCATTACAATAATACGAGGCACGTCCAGAAAGTAAGACTACTGATTGCCCTATCGTGCTGTTAGAAATTTTTTTCCAAGGTTGGCAACACTGAGTAATAGTGGGGGTTCTTCTGAACACAACAAGCACAGGCGGACCTCGTTAGTTTGAAAACTCACCTTGTAGTGTCTGTTTGTGTGAAATATGTCGATAAGAAATCCTGCCAAGTGCGAGGTGTGCGCTCTCATCAAGTTCCTTCTCGCTGAAAGAAAAACACCAACTAAATTTTTTTCACGGATCAAAACAGTTTATGGTGAAGGTGTATGAACCGAACGAACGTGTTTAAGTGGTGATGTGAGTTTAATGAAGGCAGAACGAATGTTCATGACAATCAGAGTTGTGGAAGACCTTTCATTTTGACCAATGAGTCGGTGCAAAAAATCGAGAAAACTGTTCGTGAAGATCGCCGATTGATAGTGGATGAAATTTCTACGATGTTTCCACAACTCTCCAGATCTCTCTTACACGAAACAATTACAGAAACGCTGGAATTCTGAAAATTGTGCACAAGATGGGTCTCAAAACAATCGACAACAGCACAAAGTGAATCGGGTCACTAGCGCTCGCGAGTTCCTTGAGCGATTTGAATTGGAAGGTGAGGATTTTCTGAGCTTGATTGTGACTGAAGATGAAATCTGGGTGGCTCATTACACCCCTGAGACAAAAAGACAGTCATCACAGTGGCAGCACACCAGTTTCCTATTTGCCAAAAAATTCAAAACCTCAATTTCGAGGAAAAAAAAATCATGGCCACTATGTTTTGGGACCGAAAAGGGATCATTTTGATCGAATTTCTACCTTAGGGAGAGACGATTAATGCAGCACGATACTGTGAGGCCCTAAAAAAGCTCAAGAGAGCAATTCAAAACAAACGGAGGGGAATGTTGACAAAGGGAGTGCGCTTGTTGCACGACAACACCCGCCCGCACACGACCAACGCCACCAAGGACTAAACTTATTAATAGGTTAAGATTAATCTACTTTATAAAATACTTAATTTTAATTTTAAAGTATTTTGATCAGTATAATTAGCTAGATTTTGTTTATGATAATTTTAATTTAAGTGAACTAAACTTATTAATAGGTTAAGATTAATTTACTTTTGGACTCATTCGGTTAGAACATTTTGAACCACCCCGCATACTCCCCTGACTTGGCGCCTTCAGACTTTCATCTATTCACCTCCCTGAAGACTCACATGGGCGGGGAAAAAATTTCAACCGACGAGGAGGTGAAACAAGAGGTCCTGAACTGGAAGAAGGAGATGGCGAGAGAATTCTTTGAGGAGGGCATCAAAAACTTGTGCCATGGCTCACAACTTGCATAGAACTGGAAGGCGACTATGTGGAGAAATAACTGACATATTTACCAACAAAACACTGTAATTTTGTTTTAAATACAATTTATTTTAAAAATAGAAAAATTGAGTACTCTAACTTTCTGGACGTGCCTCGTATGCCACAATTTTAATTGAAGTGACATGATATTAAAGTCACATTTACTCTTGAATGGGCACAAATAAATGGCACATATTTGCTCTTGATTTTTGCTTGCTCTTTTTAGTGGATACAGACATAGGTGCATCTTCCAAAGTTTTGCCAGAGTATCTGTTTGATCCCTTTAGTGAGTCCAGGCCTTGGAAGTTAATTATCTTTAACAAACAAAATCTATTCCTATGTTTTGTAAACAATTTTAATTCTAAACTCCATTATAAACTCCATATATAAAAAATACTGGTACTTTTACCTCACAAATCGATTGTCTGGTTCATAAGTGCGCTAACTCCATAAAAACAGTTTGAGGTTTTTTAGTGTTAAGGTTATATTACGCTAATGCATTAGGGATAAGGAAGGTTGAGCTTAGAGGAAGTATACTTACATTTGTGTGGAGTGAGAATGGAAAACCATTTTGGAAAAACCACCCTCAATACACCTGACCAAAATTCAAACCCTGATCCTGTCATCGGCATTCTAGTCTAACATGAGAGTGATTCCTTGGACCATGTAGCCAATGAAGCAGGTTCTTTGTTGAAAGTTTTTACTTCTGTTAAAAATCAGTTTTTTTTTTGCGTTCATTGTTTTAGTTTTGGTTTAATTATATAATTTTAACATTCCAAAAGTTTTTATTTATGTAACACATATTTTAAGTGGCATTTTTTGACTTGGTGTATTTTAGCTAGGAACTAAAATTGACTTCGAATATATTAAGCTATTTAGAATCATATTACATTGTTTTAAACTAAATATTAATCAAATTCAGAGTGAATTTGATAGGAATCTATCTATTGTAGGAATTGCAATAAGCAACCCATAAACTTAATAGACAAAATCTCAAAATCTACTGAAAATGAACTTGACTTATTTGAAACAAAGTAGTGTGATAAAAAAAATAAACATTAAGTCGTTAATTGAAAGTTATTAGTAAATTTAAGGCTTAAATAATGGTAAAATAATTTATAAAACTTTAAATTAATTATCAATATGAAATAATTAATGATAAATATGAAAATAAATAGTCTTAAAACTTTAAACTAATGCAACAAATAAAATCTTATTGCTTACTTATATCCTGAGAGATCTAGTTAACAACCTTGCATAAAACCTTCTTTTTGATTCCCTATTGCTAGCCATATTGATAGTAAAGAGACCAGTTACTCACATTGATAGGCACACACTAAATTTCAAGCTCATCTACTAGTTTGTTAACATGGAGGTTGAGTCTCCAAACCCGTCCGAATGTAGTGCAAGTTTTTTACATAGATATTTTATCATTTGCCTTGAACCCTCCTTAACACTAAATAAAAAAAAATTAGGAGGTCCAAAACACAACAAATAAGACAGGGCAAAAACAAGGGGGCAATAGGAGAGAGTGCTAGGAGTTCTAAGCTTTGGTTATGTTTCAGTAACATTCAAAGTCCAGAATCCGCTGTTCTCACCTAGTTGCGGATATGAATACTGGAGCGGTCTATCTCTTGATATGTAATTAAATGAGATTCATAACTATTGATGATACTTCCTAAATCAAAACAAATAACGAATAACATATATATATTTGATAACATTACCTAGGGCATGGTTGCTTATAATTACGAATAATATTTTGACTGTTTTCAATAGGTATTTATTTATCCATGATATAATAATATGACAAATATAAATATATGACAATATTGAAGAAGCCAAGAATTAGAGACATTTAATAGAATATATAAACCAAAAAATAGAGGAATCCTCGCATGTTTAAAATATTACCTAAATGGCTCAAGAATCGCCGTTACCCTATAAAAATGACAAGAAGTAAATAGGCGTTGACACGCACCAAAAGGTTCTTTAAAAAAAATTAAGTTATACAATACTCAAAAGAGATTAAAAATTTAATAATAATTTCCTAAGTTAATCTGAACTGTATGTTTCCTTAATAATCGAGATATTTACCAAACCCGCAATGTATTAAAAGAAATCTCAAGATTAAGTAATATAAACAATACCCATAACAGATCATCAATATTAAGTTCTGACATGTTTAAAAAAAAAACTTAAGTCCCCAAGTACATATTACATTTAATGCCAACAAGGCTGAATATCACAATGTTTAACAGATTTAGTTCCCTTATATCGATACTATCATGATAATCGATCTAACTCATTTAAATCACTAACTAACCAAAAGATTGATCTTTAACGAAGACAATATCGATAAAAAAAATTCTTAAAGTAAAAAAAAACAGTCATTTTTTGTTATCTTGAAGTTTTATAAATTATATTGCCGAAAAAGGAATTTAGAATAATAAAGTTTACATGATTGAAAATCGAGAAATAATAAATTAAGCCGAAACGTGAATTTTGATCTTACATTATGAATGAAGCTAGAGCTCCACCTGTTCTTAGTTTGTCCAAGCCCAATAGTGATCATACATAACGCACACACCTCTATATATATGATACGACCCAGAAGGCGGAGCGACGGAAGAAAAGGGGAGGGGTGGACATCTGGGATATTCGGGAAAGATCATGCGCATGAAAGTACAGTTCTGGAACCATCGGAACTGTTCCATAGTGTTCCGTAATGAAGGGGCGAGCAGCACATCTTCAGCACCGAAGTTTTTTTTTGTCTCTATGCTCTTTGGCCTGTCAGTATCAACAATCGATGCTCAGTCTTGAGTTTAACATGTGTCCGGGTGGTTGTGGTCAGCCGCGCTGTTTATTAGTGTTCCCATTTGATGCGGCCGGCAGTACAGTGGGGTAAGTTTCATCACTTTTATGTTGACTCTTTTAGCTAAATGCTACAGCCTTCCAAAAAAATACACTTTTCTCTAAACTTTATGGTCTGCCTTCCTCATTTGATTTCATTAATGTTAACAACAAGCTGTGTTTAGCCCGGAAAGGTACTAAACAACTTTAAAATATATATTTCAAGTCTAATAATATCTAATTGTACAAATGAGACACAGTTTATTTTCTAAGGATGCTATTAAACACTAAATAGTTTGTTACTTAACTATAAAATACTTTGATTGAATATAATTTAGGTCTAGTAAATTGATAAACCCCTAAGAAGTATTTCTTCAAAGATTGTCATGTGCTTTATATCATCATGTGGATAAGTATTGTTTTGAACTAATACATTTTGAAATGTACCAGGGTGAAAGCACTGTTTCAATTCTACAGTATTTATTTATTATTTCATAACTACTACATCTCATAATGACATGGTATTGAATTTGTGTAGTAACATGTTTCAATTCATTAGTGGTTTTGAAATGAACCATTATTGAACTAAATGAAATACAAATTATAAATAATTTTAAAAGTAAATTATTTCACATAGTTTAGTCTATGTGCTAGATAAAACTTGATGCAATATTGTACCAGATATAGCTTGAAATCTGTAATAGAATAGTATACATCTCTTAAAAATTGTATTTTTCCAGTAATCACACTTTTGAGACAGATGATCGAAATGCTCATAATAATAGCTTGTCCATGCTGTAGATTACATAACGTTTAACAAATTGTTGACCAAACAGTTTTTCATTTTTATACTTCCCTGCTACTTTATAAATAGAAGCTAGCAAACATATTCTAGTGAGGACATAGTTTTATTATAGTCCACTTTTAATAAGAATGGCCTTAACTGATAGCTAGAAAGGGTATGAGATGTACTTTGATGCATTCATACATCAAGCCATGCTATATGCAGCTGTCACTTTTTATAGATGAAGTATTTAGGAAAAATACCGCAAGGGAGGGTAAGAAAGNATTCAGATTCTCAAGTGTTCAAGTGAGAGGAGAAGAATGGACTGAATTAAAAGGTGGAAGGATAGAGGAAGATATAGGCATTTTACTAAACTGACCCGGCTACAGGCTGGAAACGGTTGATGAAGATGATGATGATTTTTATAGATATCATTAATACTTTTAAAATAACACAAACTATTTCATACAATTTTATTAATTTTGTCCACAGTAAAATATGTTTATATTTTATAAAAGCTCATAATCAAAACTAAAGTATTTCTCAAACATCTGGAAAAATCGGAGGATTTTCAATAAACTTGTCAGTTGAGTAAGAATTTACAGCCAACTTTACTGCCTTACAAACTTCTCCTGATATTAAATTAGCAACTCCTGTATTGGGGCAAAAGCCAATTGCTCCTTTATAAGGATCAGAAAATATATATTTACAATTTTCCACTTTGTACACCAACATAGGATGTACAATGTTTTTGTCATAATCATCGCTATCACTTTCTTCGTGGGAAGCATAGTCTGAATTATCATTATTTTTATTTTTATTATGAGTACACCAAGAGAAGTTAAATTCTAAGTAGCGCCCTATTACTACATCCTTTCTCATCAAGGATAAATCTTCACATGCTTGTTGGTATATTACTTTATTTGTTTAAAATAGATCTCCTTCACGCCTCTCAATGCTCTGAACATCTATCTAGTAATAATATATCAATTCAAGAGTGATGAAGGCATTTTAGCACATAACTTTTTGTATGTATTTGTTTCTCAAATGATTTAACATGAATTCTTGTGTTATTTTTGTTGTGTTGACTGGTTTTCAGAGAGCAGCCAGTGTGCTAACAGCAGGAGCACGAGGGTTCCTGGTTCGTCGCCTCATGAAGACCGAGAGGATTCAGTCCCTGATAGAAACCATGAAGGATACGGTCAAGTGCGCCATAGAGTTACAGGCAGAGTGTAACAACAGCCAGACTATAACACAAGCTGACGTAGATCTGCATCATAGACTACAACTTCAGGTAAGCACACACCCAGTGTGTTCTTGAGGATTTGTCAAATCACATCATCATATCTTTTACCTCACCTTTTAAAATGACATTTAACTAACCCCATTAGAGTTAGAATGACTGCTTTGAGCGGTACTTTCGATAAATAAGTTTTATCTTCAAATTAAGTTATTCTTCTACAAACACATTAATGTCACAATCCATAAATGCTTGTCTTTCTTGAATACAATAGAACAAACTATGTTTGTTCAAAGCTGTCGGATTGTTGAGCAAAATATATGTGGTCCTACAGAGCTCTTAAAAACCCAAGTTTTAAAATATTTTAAATATAGTAGTACTATATTATCTGAACCTAAATATTATTTAAGAAGACTTAAATTATAATTATATAGGTGACATCAGCTTCCCAAACTTCTCAAAATTCTTCTTAGAGATGCAACTGTTTGCCTTTCTGTCTAATTTCATAATATGTATCTGCCTTTGTATCTTTCTGAATAATATTACGAGATTCAACATGACATAACCTGCATCAGTGGTTGAATAGTCTAAGGTGTTATTCTTGCAATAGACTACTTGACTGCTGGTAATAAATGGGAAAATATAGGTTTGAAGACCAATTAGGTGTACTAATAGTGGTTTGTCTTAGATATTTTCTCATTCTACCTCCTCACAAATGTGGGTACCTATTAGTGTAAATATGTGGATAACCTTAACAGGTAGTAAGATGCATGAACAAAAAAATACATGCAGCTATTTTACTATATTAGGGATACATATATGTTTTTCATTCTTTTTTAATTGTGTTTTAACAAACATTGAAGGGAGGCCAGGAGGGTGATCACCAAAAAAAATGTAGTGTTGGTGGTTCAAGAATTTATGGGATAAAATTTCTGTAAATATTTTAAATTAGTTTGTATATCGACTCTCAGGAAATAATAAACTAAACTTGGGAAATTTTGAAAATACTTTTTACTAATAAAAATTTTATGGTTAAACATATAATAAAAAGCAAATCTTTTCTCACTTTCTTATGCTTGGACTTTTTTTTTGGCATGTGGGACAGTGCGACTACACAGTACACCACGTTGCATACTGCTGCTGACGGACGAGTAAAAACAGTGCTTAAATCAGGGTGTTCAGAAACCTTGAAAACAGGGAAAACTCAGGGAATTTTCACAGTCACTAAAAGAATATGCAACTTTTATTTAACATTAGTCAAAATAACATTTTTCTTCCATTTGATACACACTGGTAATCTCTTTTAGCACAGTTTTCACTGTTGAAATACTAATCTTAATTCTCAAAGTCAAATTTGATTTTCTTGTCGTTTTTCCACCCTTCTACTATGTGTCTTCAGCCAAAGTTGAGTCATAGTTATGTGTGTGTGCATCAATTTGATTACATTATAGGATGAATAAACTAAAAAAGAATGCACATTAGAGTCACAGAAACTCTACACTCGATAACTCAACATTCTGTGTAACTCGACACGCACACATGCACACACTTGTTGGCGCCAATCATCACAATCCAAGGTCATTCAACTGTATAACCTCTGTTTGTTTGTGTAACTCGAGTGAAACAGTCATGCTGTGGTGTTTTCACAACTACTATGTTTGTTAGTTTTCTAATTCAGTCAAGTTTTATTCGAATCAACACAATATTATATGTACAGTACTGTACTGCATTTCTATATATTATATGTATGTATATACACCATTATATTAACATGTAATATATTGTACTGTACATATATTACTGTTAATGTTCTGTACAATACTACAGTACAGTACAACTGTACCTATAATATTTTGATACTGTAATATGATTAATCCTTGTTTGGTAAACATGACATAGTAAACATGCATCTTATGCAAGCTCATTCTTAAAACTCGACACCAGCTCAGACCCCATTAGGTCGAGTTTCCGAGACTCTACTGTATCTCAGAATAATTTTGAATTGTACTGGTGTAAGAAGCTACTTTACTGTCTCAATATTATCTCACTGAAATTTAACTTGGATCGCACAACCCAATAGCCCATTACTCTAGGATGAAATACTTTAGTCACTTCTGAGACACAACTTCATAATGTGTATGTGTCTAAAATATTACTACACCAAGTTTCAATCTCAATAAATGATGTTTTTAATATATATAGTGACTGGAAAAATTGGAAGTCAAGGCATTTTAAAATATAGTTTGGCTGACACACTACCTTATAAATGAATGCATGCACACACATAAATTAATTATGTTAAAACTGTTAATTGATGTAACTTGAGTACAAAAGAAGGAAGTACCTAGCACTCAATATTTTCCGATCCGTCTGTTTTTTAACTTAATAGGCCAGACCAAACACCTGAATAATCTGATCAAGAAACTGAAAGTGAAGATTATGATGAGTTTGATGATGATAATGAACACATTGAAAATAAAAAAAATATTAGCTAGCATGCACCCTACACATAATTAATGAAACCTGAGAAATAATGAGATGGCTTTGAAAAAGTCCTAAAATTTCATGTTACAAGACTAAAGAACATGTTCAGGAAGAATTAAAGAAAGTCCTAAATTTACTCTCAGATCTAATGCACAGATTTTTTATGATTTAAAGGTTCTTAAAATTTTAAAGATTGTGTCAGGAAAGTGAACCAAAAAGACACCACTAAAGTGGTTGTAAAAGTGTTAGTCTAAGACAGTGATAGGATAACTTTTCAGGGACTGGGCCAAAAGTAAAAAGAAAAACATTAGGCAGGCCAACACAGTTTATTAAAAAGTTAAATGGATTGTATTATAATGATATCTAATTTTAATATAATGTAAGTTGTCTACATTATTTAATAAATACTTAAGTAAAACAGATACGTAACATTAATTGAGTGAAGGAGTGAGTGCGTGATGAGTGGAACTGTGACTGTTCTTCTAAAAAAATTTTAGTCTGGTTCCAACTGGGACTAGGTGCTCTCAAATGTGAAGCTGAGTGACCATTTGTAGCCTGTATCTAATACTACATTTTTCAAGTTTCATGGTAGAAAAAACTTGTTCACACATATATATATATGACGATAACCTTCTGGGCATGAGATAACAAATTTGGGAAACTTGATTTCGATAAGTACTTGTAGAACTAGTTTTGGAACGTTGTGAAACAACTACTTCAATTGTGTGTTACATTGCAAGTCAACTAATTCAAGTTGAATGTCCTGTTTCACTGTTTTGCATTCCACATTAAATGGCATACTGGAAATATCCAAGTCTTGTTCAATGCTTTTGAAGGCTTGAAACCTCCGTTCAAATCCACCATGAAGTCTTTTCACCCGGGCTCATAGCTCATAAGTTTGTCTTCCGTCCCTGGGGCAATTGAGTTTAACTCCGGGAAGTGGGACAAGTCATTCTTTGCTAGCCGATTAGCAAAGAGTACAAGTTGCATTTTAAAACCTCTCAGGTGACCCCAGATCTAATCCAGAAATTGATTTCTTCCTTGTAACTTCATATTCAAATTGTTCATGGGACAAAGAAGATTTGTGAAAAAACGCAAAGTCTGAAAGCCATGTGGTATCTTCCAACATGTCACACTCTTCAAACCTCTGTTTTTTACGCATCTTTCAGCTGCCAAACTTGCTCGAATACATATCCTGCGTTGAGTCACCTTACTTTCGTTTAGTAGAGTACATCAGAGTATTCAGCTTTCCCTGGGTCAAGAAAATATTGGATCTGTCTGTGAGCAAGCCCTTGAGATCAAATAGCATTAACAATGACATCAACCACATGTTTCATGTCTAAGGCAGTTTTACACAGATCATCTTGATGTATAATACAATGTAAAAATACCACATTGTTCTCAGGATATTCTTGGTTAAAGACCCCAGCAAACCCAGAATTTTTCCCTGTCGTACTTGGTGCTCCATCAGTCATAATATTCCATATACTGGCATTGGGTACTTTCAAAGTTGAAATTCATGAAAAATGTCTGACCCTGCTGTAGTTCCCTTGCATGATTGCGTGCAAGCCATTTCTTCAGTAATAGAAAAGTGTTCATCGACAGCTCTTATAAATACTAGTAACTGAGCAGTATCGCTTATATCAGTACTTTTGTCCACAGTAATAGAACATAATTTAAACTGTTCAGTTCTTGATTGAAGCTGTGATGATAGGTCTTTCTCTCTAATTATGATTCTAGTAGTAATTGTTTTTCGAGACAAACTAACAGTCTAAAAATCCTTTTTCTTGTCAGGACACAAAATAACACACACACTGAGCATGCAGTCTTTCACGAGCTCCCCATCAGAGAGAGCTTTGTTACTTTTAGCAATATTGTATGCTACAGCATAGCTTGCATGTGTAGCTGCTTTTTGAAAACTATTTTGTTTTTAAAAATAATCTGGTGGCTTGACAGTTTTTTACGTAGATCTTCTGCCTTTTGTTTCCTTTCAGCTTTGGCCATGGTACAATAATAGGCATTCTCATGCTTAGAGATGAAGTGTCGGGAAATGTTAAAATATTTATAGACTGCCACTGTTTCATTACATATAAGACACAATGGCTTATCTTTAAAATTCGTGAAAAATTATTTCCAAGTACACTCATCTTTTAAAACATGGCACTCCGAATCAATTTTACGTTTTTTAATAGCCATCTTGTTAATTCAAAAACGTTTCACGAACATTCACAGTAAACTAGCAAACAATAATAAACCGATGAGATACACATCATGTTTGGATTGAGAACTAATTATGTACTATCCACAGCCAACATGGTCAAGGCCAAGTGATTTTGGTGGAAGAGGAGAGGATAGATGTAAGAGAGTGAGGAGGCACAGTTGCCAGTTTTACAACTTGTAGCATAGAATATGAGATTAATAAATGGCGGCAGCCAGTCTCCTACTATTAACAGTTACTCTCAACCAAACATTAACATTCCACTTTTGTGGATGTTTTGAGTATTATTTAATCTCTGAAGACTGGTCATTAAGCTATAAAATAAATATTAAAACAAACCAGTGGGAAATGCATTTTTTTCTTGTTTTCCTCTTTTTTAACACATTTTTTTATTAGAATTTGAAATCCTTTCGTGGACCGCATTGAACCTCTCCGTGGGCCGTACTTTGTCCATCACTGATATAAGAGAGTGGTTTTAAATTTTTTGCTAAAACAATTATAGCTCTGACTAGCCATATAGCTGAAGAAATAATCTTCTAAAAAGAATGAAAGAATGACAGAAAATAAAATGTTCCCTTTTTGATAAGGGTGTGCGAAGCTTTGAAACCTCGATTTGGCTCCGAAAAAAATATTAACCTCAACTTCACTTTGAAAAAAACTCTGGCTTCAACAATTAGGCCTACAATGTTATGTCATTAAAAATATTGACAGCTAAAATATCCAATTTATGTTCAGTTATTGCCATTTTTAGCTGTTATATACATAATAAGATACTTTGTATGTGTTTTTAATGCATGAATCTAAATAAATAAACACAATATTATATATTTTCAAAGCACAAGACGAAAACCAAAAATATTTGAACTTCGAATTAATTTAAGAGAAAATATTATAGATTCGATTCAAGTTCACTCTGAATCGAAAAGAAAACCTTGGACAGCCCAACTGCTTGATCAAAAACCATGTTAATTTATATTATTTCACACAAGAATAAATGAACAGACTTGTCAAGAACAACTGGTCATCAACAAAGATAGCAAATGAAGATGAAAAAGGGAAGGATGGAAACCAAAATTGAAAAAAGGCAATACAGATTAAACAAACTTGAAACTGAATTAAATCAATCAAAGTAATGAGAAAATATATGTCAATTAGAAATTAAAAATAAACTTAAGAAAAAATCCCAAATATATGAAACCACTGGGAAGCAAACTGATAATTTAAATAACAGGCTTTCATATAGTGCTTTAGGCTGAAATTCCAGCTCCTTAGTCTTCCTTAAAAGCTATTTTATCAAAAATATGGATACAAATTTATCCAAGAGTTGAAAATGGAAATAAATATCACTATAAATTAAAAAATCTATTTGTTTGTTAATTTCATTACATTTTAGAACAAAAATTAAACAAACCATGCTATTGTTTAATCTTAATTACCTTTAAACCTTAGTGATGATAATAGAGTAAAGGTTAAAACTTGTATTTCAATTCCCTGATCGGGAAATACTTCAAAGCTCTTCCTGATTCCTGGGAAATTTAAAGTTGGGAAAAATCGGAAGCCCTACTGGAGATACAATTGTAAGCAGAATATATAGGGTTCTCACTGCAGTATTATTGATAGGTACAGGGTTTCTACCATCTAGGAAAAACTGGAGCTAGCTGGGAATTTGAAGTGGCCGAGAAAAAAGGAAATAAGTCGGGAATTTGGTAAATTAAAAAAAAGGGGGATGGGGGGGAAGAATGTTGTTTTACCCAAAATATGACATATAATAAACATTAGATCAGTAATTTACAATGTGAGTAAATTTTCTTTTTTTTTTTTTTGTAGCTGTATAATATATTTTATAATTTTATATTTCCTAGTAGACTATGTTAATACAAATTAAAAAAAATAATGTTTATTTGATTTTTTAAACACATTTTTATTCATTATAAAGATTTGTAATAAACATAAAAAACATGGGGGAGGGGGGAGAAAGGGGCATATTTTTGAGTCTGACATTTTAGGAAATGATTAGGGGAAAAAGTCTGTAATTTCAATAGTCAAGTTGAGTAGACACCATATAGGTACTGTACACAATAACTTCAGTTTGTTAAGCATCTGAAAACATAAGAGAGCACTCAACTATCAAATAAATTACTACCAACTAGACTTCCAACCATTTTCTCTACAAGTTGTGTCAATTGCATTAGAAACTATAATAAGTATGGGCTCCCACATCTCTACAATCTTGTAACTATACATGTGTAATATTTGATCAACTGTTTCAGTTGGATGCTGCAATCCTAGAGTTCCATGATGTGTTCTTTACTCTAAGCGTGTGTGAGCGCATGAACATAATTTCAACAGATAGAGAGAAACTGACCCGTAGGTTGCTCAGAACTAACTCCGTTCGGGCACCTCTCTCAGCTGCCACACAGAGAAGTCTGCAGCGTAAACTCAGCCAAGGGTATGTAAGCCAAGTCTGCAGCTTTAACTCAGTCAAGTGTATGTAAGCCAAGGGTGCAGCTTTAACTCAGTCAAGTGTATGTAAGCTAAGTCTGCAGCTTTAACTCAGTCAAGTGTATGTAAGCCAAGTCTGCAGCTTTAACTCAGTCAAGTGTATGTAAGCCAAGTCTGCAGCGTTAACTCAGTCAAGTGTATGTAAGCCAAGTCTGCAGCGTTAACTTCGTCAAAGGTATGTAAGCCAAGTTGCTACCATGCTTGATTCTTCTCAGACATATCCTAACGTTATCTCTATTGCATGCAGTGAGGACGGCTTCTAGAAGAGATAGCGTTACATTTATACTACTCATCTAAACTACCAGTTCAATCCCTGCAAGAGGTGCATGTAATTTTAAAGTTGAAATCAAGCATAATGTGTATGTGATGTTTGTGTCTTGATTAGCACTCTTAGCACCAGTGTGTATTAGTGACTTATTATTTAATATAATATAATTAGGAGGGTGAATTTGAAATAAACTCACCAGGAGGAAAGGGGAACCACATTAGGAAAAAAATAATAGATTCATATGCACATTTTTGGGGATCAAACCCTGACCACTTAAATCAAAGTCTAACATCCTAATGCACAGCTAGCTTTTAGTTGCTAAATTATTTGATCTTTGAAAAGTAAAGGCTTTACTAAATTATTTTAAAATATGTTATTTGTGTATATTTGTGACTCCTGTTTAATGTGAGAAATATAGATATATTTATACTTAAAACAACTTAAAAAAATACTTGTCATGTCCTTGTTTATCAGAAACAAATTATTTTACTAGGCTGAATGGTCTAAGGCACTACTCTCGCGTTAGACTGAATGGCTGATGACGGGGATATCGAGGTTCAAATCTCAGTCAGGTGTACTGAGGGTTTTTTTTCAAAATGGTTTCTCACTCTCTCTTCACACAAATGAGGGTACACATCTGATAAATATAACTCTCATCCCTAAAACCTTAAGATTAATTAGTACATAAGCATATAATCCAAAAGGGTAATAAGACTTGGTGCTAAAAAACAAAATCTGATTCTACTCACAGAAAATCAAAATTAGTATCACAGTCAAATGTTTCTTTTGTGTACTGTGTTTTCTGTTTGCACCAATAAAGTAGAATGATAGAGGTGGGATTTAGCGGAATCACACTTATATTTATGTGGTGGTATAGTGGGAAATTATTTAGGGAAACCACCCTTGGTACACCTGAGCAGTATTTGAACCTATCACTGGCAAGCCATTATTTTCAAGAGAGATGCCTTGGACTGTGCAACCACTTATACAGTTCACAATCCTGTTTATGTTTTATATCCAACTGTCTAATAACTACCTCAATTTATGATATTATATTGGTTGAGTGTTATGGTTTACTTTACTTAAAATTCCCCCCTGCGGGACGGGGTTTAGAATAGTCCCGCAGTAACCCCTGCTTGTCGTAAGAGGCGACTAAAAGGGGAGGCTTCTGTGCAGGACGTACCTCGTTCAGGAAAAACCTATCCTAAATCTTTCCTTTCACCTCCTTTTTCTTCCTTCCCTTTTACTCCTTTTTTTCATTCTTCTCCCTTCGCTTTATTTCTCCTTACCTCTTTCTTCCCTTCCCCTGCCGTTCAATCCTGCACAGAGACTTTCGGCCCTCCCGTTGACGACCCTGGCATCTAACACGGCTTTCCTTGGACGATTATTGAATACCACTGCCTTGACAGGGTGTCTACCATCCGGGAAAATCAGGGAAAACGGGAATTAGCCGGGAATTTGAAGTGATCGGGAAAAAACGGGAA
>CABFWB010005466.1:18043-44622 GCA_902151455.1 Timema bartmani | reverse complement strand
ACAAAATACATTGGGTAAAAATATGGTTTGTCACACACACCATGCAAGGACTACTAAGTTTCTTCTTAGTTACCCTTTCTTCTTATATAACCATTAATAATTCCTGTGTAAGTTCTTCCCACTTACACCATCCATTGAACCATATGATAAGCATTATCAAATTATGTGTAGTAACAAATTATTATTTTCATCAAATCAATTACTCTAAAACCAAAATCTCTCTAGGCTTATAAAAAGATGTAGCATATCATAATAGGTCAACAGCATACATAATAAATCTCACTATAAACCTCTCTTATGAATTACAGTACACATTAAAGTATTTTTTAACTGAACTTACCAACATTAATGTTTATGTATAGGTGTTCTGGAAACAGCTGGGTGACTTGGGAATGCTAGGTGCCACTGTGGACCAAGCGTATGGTGGCTCCAACCTTGGCTACTTGAATCATATTCTCATCATGGAGGAAATATCTCGCGCTTGCGCAGCCATTGGTCTTAGTTATGGTGCTCATTCCAACCTTTGTGTTAACCAAATCCACAGAAATGGAACTGAAGAACAAAAGAAAAAATATTTACCTAAAGTATGTAACATACACTCCATGACACTTGAAATCTTGCTATAAAATCCCAAGTTTCTTATTTTAAAATTTGATAGTAAAATAATTAAATACCTAATATTGATGTTTTCAGTTAATTAAATATGCATATATATATATATAATTTTATAAGTCTTAAGTTTTCTACTTCTGCAGAGAATCACGTGACTAAAGCATTAGCCATCAGAGATTCTTGCTGGGTCAAACTTTTTCTTCATACAGGGTTGGGCAAAAATGGCTGACATATTTTAAAAATTAATGAAAAATATATATAATTGGTATTATACATTTTTAATACATTACAAGGAAGGGAGGTTTTATTTTTTCTATTTTATCTACTTCTTGTTAATAACTATGTCCTTCAGATGGCTTCCATTTGACTGCACACACTGCTGAAGTAAGTTATTGGAGCTCATCATCAGCCGCTGGAACATATTCTCCGGTATGTTTTGAATTTCTTCAGCAATGTGTGTTTTAGATCATTCATTGTGGCTGGCCGGGTATTGTACACAACACCGCCTTTCTCCATCTTGACTCTGAGGGCCCATCAACCACAATCTACCTCTATTGTTTCCAAGATGGTGGGTCATACGGTGCAGGGAACCCCCCAGAGTTCATATTTACTCGACTAACTTTTGTTCATATGACTGTAAAACTCCTTAAAATCACAAGGGCATCCTCTGTGCTCCTCCACACACACTCAGTCATACTGGAATCCAGTTCTCAGGGCTTGTGCTTGCTACCCCCGGCACCTAAATTTTTTTTATCTTGGTAAGGATTGTTTCAGCTTATCCCCTTTAACAATCTTTTTTTCTCTACTCACGTGTCGCTGTCATCTTCTTTGTCTTTGTCATTGTCATTGTCATTGTCAATGTCCCATCTTATTCGTCCCTCTGCCTCTTTAAGTCCATCTATGTAGGCAGTCTTTGCTCTATCTGACGCTTCCAGTGCAATCTGGTCTAAGAATTTCCAATAGATTGGGTCCCTCAGTACTTGGCATACTAATCTTCCCTGGATCTCTCTCTGGTAGTTTCTTCTTGCTTCTAGCCTAAGGACGCACTAAAGCACAACATGTTCAGGGGTTCCCTCCTCACCACATTCACAATTCCTCGACTCTATTAATCCCAGCTTCCTTAGAGATGCCAGGTACGGTCCCTTCCCCGTGATGAAGTGGACAAGACCCCGAGATGGCTGGAGGTGTTTATTCTCTAAACCCTATGCATGACTTCTTTGGTGCTGACTGTCAGTTCACAGCTGACAGCTTTAAAAGTTACCAGACCAAATTATTAATCCCTACATTGAACCATATGATCTGAAAAAAAACATGTGTTTAACAGCTGTAACTTCTGACAGTCAAAATTTTAGGTATATACCTAAATGTTGACTGTCAGAAGTCAGCTGTGAGCTGTCAGTCAGCACCAAAGAAGTCGTGGAGCTACTGTAATCTCTCAACCACATTAGGTAACAATTGATAAGTCCTCCTACCTGTCCCACTTCTCTCCCAGCGTCTCTGCCATTCCTCCAGCAGGGCTATTTCTGCCTCTCCAAATGTTGTCACACCGGGTGTGGTGAGGAGTCTCACCTTCTCCATATTTCCCTTTTTTATCCAGTGTGCCACACCTTTCTTCCTTATAAGCAGGTCCAACGGTTATACACCTAAGTCACCTCAGTGCATCTGTTGCTAGAATCCGGTAGGCTCCCGTTAGCCTCAGTAATATGTTCTTCTGTAGACCTTGAATCACCTTAGCCGGAATGAGATTGATTAGTCTTAGAGCCCAGATGCACGCCCAATAGCTCACATTGGAAAGAAGGATCGTTTGATGGTATGTCCTTACTATCCGTATAGGCAGATAAACCCGTCTCTGTCCCATGGTTAAAATTTTGTTCATCACCGACAGAGTTTTCCCCATCACTTCCTCCATGTGCGCCGTGAAGCTTATGTTCTCATCAAGGGTCACTCCCAGGTATCTGACCGTATGGCTTTTTCTTATAGATTTCCTACCTACCTTTATGGTCGGATCACTAGCCGATCTTCCCTTGAACAGCATGTAGGTCGTCGTCTTCGCCGGTGCCATTTTTAACTTTATACTTTTACACCAGGTGTCAAGTTCTTCAAGCACCTGGTTACTTTTTTCCTCTAAGTTCCTACCCTTCTATTACTATTAGAAGGTCGTCTGCAAAGGCAACCGCACCCTGTGTCTCCGGTATCCCCCCCAACAAGTACAACACTGGTTCCAGGCTGACATCCCAAAAGATGGGACCACATACCTTGGGGTCATTAGCTTTTGAACCCTGTGTCCTGGACATCTCAGGGTGGAATATCTGTTACAACAGTAATCCTTAAAACTCATATACAGCTGTGCTGGACACTGAATCTCTCTTAATCTGTCAAACATCACCGGCCACCAGAGGTTGTCAAAAGCGCCTGAGATGTCCACGAATATTCCTACGATGTATATACCGGTTGCCGAGTCAATCAGTTCCATTGCTCTGTAGATTGCGTCCTCTGTCGACCTGCCTCTATGGAAGCCATACTGCTGCTGATGCATGCCCATGACGGTTCCGTGTCTCAGTAATCTTTCACACAATATCTTCTCCTGCAACTTTCCTGCTGTGTTCAACAGGCAGATGGGTCTGTATGACTTCGGAATCAGCGGGTCTTTATCCTCCCCCTTTCTTAGCATGATTACCTCGCTCTGCTTCCAGATGTTCAGGATTTTGCCTTGAGCGAAGCATTTGTTTAGCAGCCCTACAAGGAAAGGAGCAATAAGGTCAGCCGTCTTNCTACAAGGAAAGGAGCAATAAGGTCAGCCGTCTTCTCCTTTATCTCATCCGGTCCAGGCGCCTTTTTCTTACCCATCAGAGCAATGTTCCTGATTACCTCCTCCCGACTAACAGGTTCCACCTCTTACTCGTTTATATACTCATCATTCTCCATCCTCTCCCTTCACATTAGAAGAACTGCAGATTCCTCCCAGCTGGTCATGATACTTCCATCATTCTTAGATAGCGGGGTTATCATGACTGGGGGCCGTAATTTCCCAGATGCTATCTTGAACGGCACCCCCCCAAGGTCGCCTCTGTAACTCCTCCTGAACATACTTCTCCCAACTTTTCCTCTTCTCCTGAAACAACCCATCCTCAAACTCCTTCTTCCTATCCCTGTAGATATTTAACAACACCACCCGACCAGCCGGGTCTCAACACCTCTGATATTTCCTACGAGCTATCCTTGCCCTTGCTCAGAAACTCTGCAGTCTGTCATTCCATGGCTTATTACCAACCTTGGTATCACCTTTCACCACAGTTATCAACTTCCTCATTGCATCCTGCAGAGCCCACGTCAGCTGTTTGGCCCTCGTGTTGACATTGTCGCCTTGTTCCACTGGGCTGGGCAGTATCAGTTCACCCCTCAGCTTCTCCCAATTAGCTTTCCTCATGTTGTATCTCCTTTTCCCTTCCCCATTTCCATCCACCAGCCTCCCCACGGCAAAGTCAAAGGCGATTAGGTTATGATCACTGACCGTGACGTTGTCCACAACCCTCCAACTTTCCACCGTGTCCATGGACTCGGTGCTACACAAATTGACGTCAATGTTGGAAGAAGCCCCAGCTCTCCCCTGATATGTAGGGGGATTATTCAGCTGGTTTGCAACTTCTAGCCCATGACCATAGATGAACTCCTCCAAAGCACGGCCCCTTCTCCAGGGCTGTCCTACCACGTTCCTTCTATCTCTCCCAATCGCCCTATCACTATGCCACATGGGAGACCTGGCATTACCATCAGCGGTAATTATGAGTGGCACACCTGCATATTTCCTACATATTATCTCAAGCTGGTCGAGATATGGCTCAATTTGATGCCTAAATTTAAAATATAGGTTTGCCACTATACACCTGCCTGAGCTAGTTCCCAGCTTTAAGCATGTTACCCACTGGTTACAGAGCTGTTCAATCTTAGTTACAGCGATTTTCTTGTTAAATACCACTATTGCGCTCATGGGAACTTCACCTCTAACAACAACTCTAGTGACCACCGGCATATGCGGAACTTTCCCTCTCAAGGTATAGGGTTCTTGAAGACACACAACATCGAGTCCCATCTCCTCAGCCAGCTTGCGGACTTCATGCGACACAGTCACACTCCTCATTCCATTAGTCTCTCCTATTCTAATGGTGTTAATACCCACTACGGATAGTATGTGTGTGCGTAGCACGCTAGCCACGTCAGGAGAACAGGATGGCTAGTTCATGTTTCCAAATCGAGAAATCTCATGGCCTTGGAACATGTTGCGGACAACAGCCATGCTGACGAGAGCCGTTGCCATCTTGTTGGAACCAAAGAAACTCCCGCTGAGGGAGTGTGTTGATTCTTGGCATCAATAAGTTTTCAATCATGTTTGTGTATCGATCACTATTGACTGTTACTATTTGACCATCATCCCCTTCAAATAAATAGGGTCCAATTATGCAGAAAGACGATACAGCACCCCAAACTAGCACTATGCAAAGGACGCTGATGAATCTCCCAGGGGTTTCCTGTGGCTAGGTAGCGGCAGTTCTGTTTATTGACTGCTCCATCAAGATAACGAGTTTCATCTTCTGAAGAAAAGAAATTGCTCAGCATTTCAGAAGCAATCTAATTTTGTCTATAAATTACTTTCAATAAAGGTAAGTTTTTTTATTTAATAGCTGATTGCGTCTTAATACCTGTTTGGGTAGTACGCATGTATACTAATTACTCTAATGGGTTAGGAATGAGTGGGGTTGATTTTTGAATGAAGTGTACCTATATTTGCGTGGAGGGTAATTGGAAAACCACTACGGAGAAATCTCCCTCAGTAGACCATACAGATATTCGAACATCGATCTCCCCATTAACGGAAGTTCAGCCTATACTACAATACACACCTATTAATTTTCAGAAATGAAATGGCTAAGAAAAGTCAATTTTTGTTACAAATTTAATGAAATAATGTAGTTATTAATTTCAAGAAGTTAATGTACACTTCCTCTAGTAACAACCTGCCTCATCCCTAACCCATTAGCGTAATTAGGACCTGTAGGCCTATGGGTACTAAGACGTGGTGTTAGTAAATAAGTAATATGTAAATAAAGGAATAAAAAAAAAATACATTTTATTTCAAGTATTTTTATAAACATGAAAATAACATGGAAAAATTATATGTTTTATAAAAAGGTTCTTCGGATCATATTAAATAACAAAATTAAATGTCCTATCATAAACTATGATTCACTTTTCCTAATTTCACAATGGCGTTTCCCAATTGCATTTTTATATAGAACTCATTGTTAACCTTGAAATCTTGAGCTGTTGCATTGACCCTAAAAAATTCTGAAATAAAAAAGGCATACCATTAATACCAATAACATAATTATAAGATTAAATAAGTCCACTCATATAAACAATTATTTATATATCTATTAGTGTTATTAAATTAAATTCCATACGATTCCTGCGAGAAAGTGGAAATTTATTTGTCAAAGCTAATTTTAGGCCTAGTTTT
Source organism: Timema bartmani (assembly GCA_902151455.1). NCBI lineage: Eukaryota > Metazoa > Arthropoda > Insecta > Phasmatodea > Timematidae > Timema > Timema bartmani. The sequence continues at coordinate 38,495 of CABFWB010005466.1, read as the reverse complement.
TGTCAAAAGCTGTCGTTTTAAAAGTGTAAATAATTAATATGTGAAAATATTGGTAGATTTATGTAGTCGATATTATTATTCTGATTCAGAGGCGTTTTGAGAAATGGTTAGTAATCATATATGACCAAACTCTATATTGACGTGCAGCTGTGAGTGCATGAATCAATTTTCTAACATAGGACCAGAAGTAGGCCTACTTGTTAGTAATATTCATCATACAAGTTTTTTATGTGTTTATTTGGATTATTATATTAACTCTTTTATTTAGGTTGTTTTAAAGTACTTTTTTTTTGTTATGTAAGCCTACTATAGCTACTAACGCCACGGCACCTAAGTGACAAATTTTTATTTATGGATAAGCCCCTAGCTTAATTGTCAAAAAATTCATCATAATTATAAACAAGCATATATAAAATAAAAAAGATTTATAGCATCAGAAAATTAAAAGCCTAAGATTAGTATATAAAAATTTTAACTTATGATTTTGTCAGCACTTTTCCTGCATATTCCTTCATAAATTTTCCAGCTGGCCACATGAATATAACCTCATCATCAACATCTGGTATCAAACATCAAATATTATATCATTCTATTTGCAAATTGCCACCAAATTATCTTCTTTACAATCAACTAAAAAATAAATGGCCATGCTTTCTTGCAAAATAATTCAACCATCAATAAAAATGGTATTATTACAAACACAAGCAAATCAAATACAAAGTTGGCAAGTTATCCCCAACTAATCTTGAATGTCCATGTGTGCAACGCATTTTTAAAACAAATTATAAAGTAAACAACCCAATTCAAAAATGTAAATCTAAATTTATGAACTTAATAGTTTATTAAAAAATATTGGCACTAATTAGTACATTATAATATTTTTTAACTAAACTGTAAATATTAAATTATATTGTATGACTATTTTCATCTTAAACAAAAATATACCCACTAAAAATTTATCATTTGTTTTATTATTCATACATTTTATTTACATTTATTTAGGACCACTGAAAATTAACTCGTTAAATTAGTTATAAAAAATATATGTAGATTTTATTTTGCGATTTTGATCGTGTTTATTTTGTGTGATGTCTAAATAATGAAAAAAGAATTATTTCAAAGTTAATTTAATTCCATAACCCATGGCCATGTGATACATTTTGAGGGCAAACCATCTTAAACTAACGTGATCCTGTTTATTTTGTGCAAAGTCTTACTAATGAAAAAAAAAAAGTATTTCTAAGTTTTATTTGGCACCGCGTCTTACTACCCATTTAGGTTGTATGCTTAAGTACTAATTACACTAATGGGTTAGGAATTTGAAAGGTTGAATTTAGAGGAAGTGAAACCGCATTTACATATAGGGAGAGTGGAAAACCATTTAGAGGAAGTGAAACCGCATTTACATGTAGGGAGAGTGGAAAACCATTTAGGAAAAACCACCCCCAGTTCACCTGACCAAGATTTGAACCTCAATCTCCCCATCCTCGACAGTCTAGCTCAACACAAAACTAGCACTTTACGGTAGCTAACTATGCCACCGAGTTGGGTATATTTCTAAGTTAATTTAATTTCATAGCCCATGGGGTCATGTGATAGATTTTGTGGGGCAAGTATGTCATAACCTGACGAAGTGACAAAAGTTGTGTGTGATAATTTTAGGTAGTATACATTATTTTAAACCAAGTTAATAGTTGAATAAATCTTTTTTTCCCACGCCCATTAATCATGCAAGGCCTTAATTAAACCTATCAATTCTCAAATATGAAAGATGTAGACCTATATGGGCCTATAATAAGCAAAATCTAAATAAATTAATATCAATACATGTAAATTATCTATCCATAAAATATTCAGATCTTGCCCAGAACCAGCCAGATCTGGTACATAACCGGCCAGATCTGAGCAAATATGGTCATATCTGGCCAGATCTGTGGCAGATCTGCCCAGATTTGATTTTTCCTCATGGGTTGCTTTGTGAATAAATGAACCATTTGAATCTTGTAGAAATTGAATTTTAAATCCTTAGTCATTTCTCCAACAGATCAATTTGATAGGCTTAGAGCAGTAACATGTTTGACTATCCATCATCTTGGACTACAGATGATTTAACCTAGCCCTCGAGCAGTATTTTCTTTTGTTCGAAAAGATATTAGACTCCCTGGTTGCTTTTCGTCCTTATAAGATCCTTCTTATCGCCATTTTGAAACTCAGAGAAGGACCAAGTTGCACCCTATCGGTTAAACTCTCGCAGAAAGTCTTGTTGACTAGTAGTGATGGAGTTGATTTTAATAAATAACTATTCCACAGTGATACAGTCCCCCACACTCCAATGTTCTGTGGCAAACTAAACTCCATGATCTGTTTTACTACTTCCCACAAGGGGTGGCATTGCATTGCTGCCATCAGAAGCGCATGTAGTTACTGTTTTAAAACTGTCAGCTATTTCTGCCCAACCATGTATAACTTTAAGCAGAAATAAAAGTATTACTTTGTGCTGAATGGGAAAAAATTCTGGATCAAAACGATATAGATTTATTTATTGATCTCATAAAATACTTAATTTTAATAGAATGATTTTTTTCCAGCTATGCTCAGGCCACCACATTGGAGCACTAGCCATGTCAGAGACGGGTTCTGGGTCAGATGTTGTATCCATGAAACTTCGAGCAGAGAAAAAGAAAGATTATTATGTGCTGAATGGAAATAAATTCTGGATCACCAATGGTCCAGATGCTGATCTTTTAGTGGTAGGTGAATATTAAAATAATTTAATCTCGACTAGGAAATCAAATTAAATTATTTTCAAAGAATTTAAGGTTCTCTTATTGTCCATAGGAGTCTAAATCAATTGAGTGTTAAATTTATGCAATAATAATTAATCATTATGTTATATTTTTTATAAAGACACTTATGATTTTAGGCCTGTTTAGAGAGATATAAAACACATATGTAGAATACTTTTTCAACTGACCAATTATATATAGTTTTTGCTGATAATTGTATTTTAAACAGAAACTACTCCTCTACTCAGATTAGTTTACTACTCTACTTATGGTACTGACAGCTTACATCTAAAAGCTATAAATGATAATACAATTAAATATGTTGAGAAACCTAATTTTCCAAATTTTACACATAAACTAATTTCAAGGCATTTTACCAAAATACTAAATATTCCTCCAACAATTAGTTTTTTCTGTTACAAATAAAATTTACAGTTTTCATAGGTGTGTCGCTATGGTTAAGCTTATCTATGGTGTTCAGAAGTAAAATAAAGACTTGAGCTCAACTATTCAATTCTATTATAACTCTTCTATTAACTTTAAAGATAAATTTTTGAAATCTGAATAAAATACTCATATAACTGATAATATTTTCAGTCTATTGCTATACTACTAAATAACAATATTTACTGTTATTATCAGTTACTGTTAAATTATATTTACTTTATTATTATTATTATTATTATTATTATTATTATCATCATTATTATTATTAGTATTATTATCATTATTATCATTATCATCATCATTATCATTTAAACAATGTTTTAATACAATTCACCAAAAACTAGAAACTATCCAAAAGTAAAATATTATTCTAACAACTCTTTAAAATGACTAATTTGAAAATAAATTTTTAAAATTAACTTGTGTACTGAAAAAGGATATTACTTAATTAATTATTTTTAATGAATTTGCTAAATTGTAAAACTTTCAAGATATAATTATTAGAATTTGTCATTACATCCACTTAACTTCACACAAAAACCCACCCTTGTTTTGTAAGTCCAAACATTACATTATTATTATTTAAGAGGAAGGGTTATCACAGTCTAGAAAGTATGTATTGAGGTCATATACAATGACACTTAGCCATATGGAAGATTCGCTGCGCTCCTTGAGCCAGGTTGATTCCTTGGGCTCTTGGGAGTGCTTGTTGCAGTCCTAAGTGATAACAGCACTTCCAAGTGAAACACCTAATTTTTAAATTGTTGCATTGTTTAATAATCTACTATGAGTGTTTTGAGCTTTGCTCAGGTAGGATGGAATAGCTATATATTTTTTGATTTGTGGTCATTTTTAGTAACTATTTTTAAACTTTCCGTTATTTCTTTGGTTGAATTTGTAGCCTTTATTAAAACATTAATCCCTTAGAGATTCTTATTGCAACACTTAAATATAACATCCTAGTATTCTATATCACAACAGTGTCATCTAAATATTGGATTATTGTATATTTTTACAGGTATATGCTCGGACAGATCCCACTGCTACCCTCCCTCAACATGGCATCTCAGCTTTTATTATTGAAAAAGGAATGGCAGGTTTCTCGACCGCGCAAAAGTTAGACAAGCTGGGAATGAGAGGTTCCAACACGGGAGAATTAATCTTTGAGGACTGTAAGGTGCCATCAGAAAATATTCTTGGTGCTGAAAATAAGGGCATATATGTGCTCTTTAGTGGACTGGACTTGGAAAGGCTGGTGCTTGCGTCAGGACCTGTGGGGTGAGTCTTGGTCCAAATTAGTATGTTCCACACCAACACACAGTTGGATCAGTTCTTGATGAAGGATTAAATCACCACATTCATAGCTAGTCAAATAGTCTTATGTTATGACACCAATTCTACTTTTAAAAATATGATTTGAGTTGTCATTACTTATTATCATTATTCTAAAGGTGTTGGTAAGCCTACTGTAGGATCTTGGAGAGTATGTTACGACAACATAAACACAAGTATTAAAAAATATTTGAATGAACTGGTCTCACTCTCCTCACTGCATGTTAGGATGGACCAAACTCAACACATATTTTATAGTATTTAACATATATCTAGCTTAATTAATCTTTAACTTCCTAAAGTTTGAAGTGCTAACAACTGGATTTAACAATTCATGCTTGTCACAGAATCATTTTTACACATCACTTATCTGATCCCCTAGTCCAAATCACAGTCCAGGTAGCAAGTGCTCCAAAATTTATCTAAATTTCAAATGGGTAGAAGCTCTGATCAAATAAACTAACTAATTAAAAAATAGTTTTTTCCTGGACTCGCCCCAAGTTTCGCCTAGTTATTGGTTCTCACTAGACATCAAGCAAGGGATGATTTTATAGGATAATTATATTTTCTGACAGAATAGATCATACAGCTAGCTACTTAAATGTGAAACTAGAATCAAAGTGAGTCTTGTCATTTTAGGAAAATTAGGATTAAATAGGAACATTATTTTTCTTTTTATGAAAACTACGCTCGCCTATTAATATCAAACATCATGATTGTGTTATTAAATGATATCAGAAAGTCATCCGCAGATGTACATTTTAGGATTTTTTCTGTGCATCAGGACATTTAACAACAATTATATTTGTAGATTTATTAAGCCCTTATTCTTAAGGGATTTGTGATTGTATTTATTGTAGAACAATGTTTTTCTAAGGTAGTATATTTAAAAACATACTAATTAAAACACATTTTTTTTATCAGAGTATGCTGATTTAAAAAAAAATAGTTCTTATTTTCTCTTGAATAATGTTAAAAATTTTGAATATAGTTAATTGCTCGCAAAGTCATGATTAAAACTAAAATAATTGTAAAACTTTAGATGAGATGAAAAATGTAATTATATACCCATGAGATGGTGACACAGGTAACACTTTTCTGAAAATGCATTGTATTATAAACTGAGGTGAAAATCTTGAAGAAACAGCTACTCATGTCACATATTACTAGAGATTCATCACCATTATCATTATAACTGCAATATATTGTTCATGTTTTAAATATAACTACATTTTAAGAACTTACTGTAACAGCATGATTTACATGTTCTTTGATGTTTTATTTTAATGTAACATTTTTCATATGAATTTATAACAATGATATATGAAACTAATTAAAAGCATTTTTATCACAATTACTCCAATACATTTAATTGGTTTGAGAATTTTATATTTTGGTGCTGACTTTCTGTGTTTGCAAGATAATTGTAATCAATCCATATGACTAGGAAATGATTGGAAAACAGATAGCTTATAAGAAACATGGTAGCTTAAAAAATACTTAACTCAAATATTATATTTAACATACATTTTGGAACACAGCTTCTAGAATAGAACCAATCAGTTTCCAAATTTAATTAAAATAATAGTTTCATCAATTTCACATAAGAAATTGTATTTTGTTTTTAAATTATATTGAATCTTTATAAACTTTAAAATAATAATTTGCCACACTGGATATGTAATAAAATACAAACTGCATTTCCAATAATTGTTACTTGTGCTACTAATGAATGTTGTAAGAAATAAATCTCACATACATAAGGCCTACTACAATCTGGTCCTACAAATACAGAGTTCTTTGATAACTCATAACATATAACCAGTGGCGGATTTAAAATGTTTGCGCCCCTATGCACAATTATAATATGCACCCCCCTCTCACTCCCATTTTTTTTGTCAAGGGCTTTAGGAAATTTCTGTGTTCGAGAAAAGATTTCTACCAAAGATAATCAGGCATGTAAGATTGTACATGCTCTTCAGTAGCCTGAGTTAACATGAGGAAGGTGAGGCTGCCGTCAGTTACAAAGTGATTGCAAAGTACGGTTATTTAAAAAGAAATATTGTAGTTCTTACTTTAACTTGAACTATTTCCATAATATTAGTCAATTATTTTAAAACGTAATTATTAAAAACAAAATATAATAATAAAAATAATGTCATCCAAAATGTGCTGCCCCCTAAAGCCACCACCCTTATGCCCGTGCCTAGTGGGCCTATACTGTAAATCCGCTTCTGCATATAACCTAGAACCTCGCTTATATTAAGAATATGTAACTAAAGAGCAAGAGCATATTTTATTCTTTGTGCCATTTGATAGACTATTCACACCTCATTGCTGTTAGTCATATTCTCATATATTTTATTTTTCTTAATCTATAGCCTTTGTTAAGTCGACTGTAGAGGGATGTCTATTTGAATTACCCCTCACATGCAGCTCTCAACACTACAACCTTTCACTGAAGGTCTAGCAGATGGTATGCGAGTTGTTATGACACTGCCTTTCACACCTTTCTTTCTTTCTTTTGTCTATTTCCTGTGTTTGTCCTTTATGTTATGCATTTTACATGTTCATATCTAAGTGTCTTATCATTCTTTTCAAATTTCCTTTCTCTCCCTTTTGTGTTTTTTGGTTTCCTCTTTTAGGAAGTTGTGTTACGTGTTGTACACTTCCTCCTAATGAGTTCTGATAGAACGAAACCTAGGTCAGGGGATTGGGCAGTAACGATCGATTTTCTTCAAGAGGCAGCCATTACTTTTTTGTCCAGTGGCAGTAATGTAAAGTGTGAACTGTTTTCTTCTTTTCATTGTAAAAGACATATTATGCTCGTCCCTTTTATATCTGTCTATTTATCTTTCCTGTACCTTCTTTCAAATATAGTACATTTTATTCTAGTTTTGTGTGTTTTTATTCTTAACCATAACATTGCAACTTGTCTACTTGCATTTTGCATGAATTAGAAAATAGTACTTTGTTGCATGGCTTGTAAAATGAATAGAGTGTAATTTATTAGTTTTATTGTTTTATTTATTAATGGATATATAATTAAAAGTTTTTGAACAAACTACTCAGCTTGGAACATTGACATTTAAAACTACTGTTCAAATTAATAAAAATTTAACAAACTTAAAACATTGGCATTATTTGTATTAATGCATTTCCAGAATAAATTGTATTCAAAATAAAATTTATGGTATATGCAAATTGCAAGTAGTAAACCATTATGTTATTTTTTAATCACAGTAGTAAACATATAGTGTGGAATTCCTTTAAACATTGTTATAATTCTTGTCCTCAGGATTATGCAAGCTTGCTGTGATGTAGCTTTTGAATACACACATATAAGGAAACAATTTAATAAAAGAATTGGTGAATTCCAGTTAATCCAGGTACAGATATTTCTAATTCAAGTGTATTTACCTAAAATTCGATCAAATGTAAATAATTGACAAAACTAATTGTTAAATGGAATCCTATTCAATGTATGCAATTTCCAAACCAGTGTTTGTGACACATCTTACCAAGATAGTGCTATTCCATTTATTTTATTTTAATCTTTACCTTGTAAATATTTCTCTTCTTCTTTTATCACGTTCATTCTGCATCTATTTCCTTCTCCATCTTTCAGATTTGTCAAAGTTTTCTAGCTAAATCTAGTAGTATTAGATAACAGTTTGCAAATTTGACAGATCTATAAGGCTGGTGTTTAATCCCCATTTGCTAATTTGTAAATATTTAGTTTGAAGATAGTGCTCAACCCTCTTTTACAGTTGAATGCTAGTACAGGTTCTAATAAACTAACTACTTTATAATAGCTCTAAATAAATATCTTTGGAATATTTAAATTGACTTATTTATTTCATGTTTTCAATAAACTATCAGCTCTTTGAAATAATAAAAATGTTGTATTTAATTTCTTGCAGGGGTGTGCAATGTTTCAAAACTTTTACTTGGCTTGAAAAAAATCTGGCTTCAACAATTAGGAAGCCTTGCCAGTAAAAATATTGACAACTAAAATATTAATTTTATATTCATTTATTTCTATTCTGAACTGTTGTGCAAATTATAAATTAATATTCTTTAGAAAAATTCTGAATTAATTGAATGACAGGTTGTGATAATAACTTGATTTATCAGATTATAACAAAATATAATGAACACTTGGCTTATTCAAGATATATTTATTTGTACAACTTATCTCACCAAAGCCAGTCTTAGTAAATTTTTTTAATACAACATCAATTTGGGCATAATTATTTTTTCTGCCTTAATAATGGTTCTCCAAAAACTCAGCGAAATTAACTTTCATTATAACTTATACAAACATAAAATTAGTTATAAATCTAAATAATTGCTTCAAATGTAATATATTCAAGAATTTAAACGAGTTTTCCATGGAAAAATGTAAATTTTAAAATACAGTGTTAGATAATTATAGAAACTTTTTAAATAAAAAACAAATTTGTGTTCTTTTTGACTTTAAAATCAAAAATATTGTTTTAAAAATGGTGAATAGTTTGTAACTTTTTCATTTTCTTTGATAGTTTAGTTATATTTTTAAAACTCGTTAATTAAAATTTATACACTAATTAACTTAAATTTTATAACTTTTTTACTATCTATGAATAGAAAATGTTATTTACAGTAAATATATATTTTAGAAATTGTTTTTTCAAACTTAATATTTATGTCTTAAAATTGATATTTTATTTATATTCCTCTAAAGCCTAGTCATAAAAATATTTATAATTATATCCTTTTTATAATGTTTTTTGAATATTAAATATTTATCTATATACATTTTGTTTCTATTCTATTCTTATATTTACAGAAAACTAGAAACTGTTTTATGTCCTCAGTTATTAAAAAAAAATTGCAGACCAATTCTCTCATTATCATCAATGGTTTGATTCAGTTTTAGTTTGTTTGTTTTGTAGTTTAATGCTCAACTTATGACAGAGATAATTTGCTCCCCATTTTTTAACTATATTAATCACCTGCAAACTGGAAATATGTTTTGGGTATAATGTAAATATGAGTTAAATAAACCATCCAGAGTTGTTTAGTTAAACTTTGATTTATCTTTTGTTGTAATTTTTATAGGGAAAACTTGCAGACATGTACACAACTCTGAGTGCCTGTAGGAGTTATCTCTATGCTGTTGCTAGAGCATGTGATCAAGGCCATATAAATGGAAAAGATTGTGCTGGTGTAATCTTGTATTGTGCTGAGAAAGCAACACAACTTGCTTTGGATGCTATTCAATGTCTTGGTAAGTGTAGCAATATCTATCATTTTCATGGTATAGGCCTAGTTAGGTTATTCAAGGCATATAAATACATTACTAACCCAAATTCTACCACTTCAATAATCAAGTTCAAAACACAGCTAAATTAGAATTGTGATTGGTAAATAGTCTTAAAACTAAGGATAGGACCTTTGACCCCTTGAATATTTCGAATCCTTAAGTAAATTTTGAGATTCGAGGAGTTGAAAAAATATCAAATTAGAAAATCATATAATTATAAAAAACTTTTTTTTAAATATTTAATTGTAATTTGTTTTATAGATTTAATACACCTGATTGGTGGTTCAGACTCATTATAATTATAGGGAAAACTTAACAACCAGACCTCAGACCATTAATTTAACACTTTACTGCATGTATGAACGTGTTGTTGTTGTTGTTGTTGTTGTTGTTGTTGTTGTTGTTGTTGTTGTTGATGAATTTATGAATGTTATAATTAATGAATAGTATTAAAAAAATGAACATTTAGTTACTATTTACATTTTTTATGATTCCATTATATTTACTCGTTAGGTCATAGTTTTTATCAAGATTTAGATTAGAATCTGAGATTTGTAGATAAAAATAAAGATTCAGATTTGTTAAATAGTAGTTTCTGTTTAAAATATATGTAAAACAAATTTTGCTCTCAATATTGAGCAAATTTAACAGGTTTTTTTCCCTTCAACCTCATTGATATAATTAGTCAAAATTGATATCCGCAAAATATATTATTAGATGTAAGAATTTATTAAGATAATTTATGTAACTTTTGCACACACAGGTAAGGGATTTGTGATTGTTTCCCATAGATAATCTTAATTGTGAAATTAACTACCTCTAAATAGATTTTTTTAAATAATGGTATGAATAATGATTTTTTTGGATCACTATCATCCACTTCCCATCACTTCCTCAGGTTGCGTATAGAGGCTACAGCCTTTAGATATGAAGGATATCTGCTAATATATTGAATAAGCAATCACGTACAGCCGATAGGGGTGGTCCTCCAGCTTGGGGGTTGGGTGTGGGCGTGATGAGCTCTCACCATAAAAAAATGCAATCAAGAAACACCCAAAAGTTTGCCATGGTTGTTTCTGGGGTAAAATATTCTGAAGATAAAATAGTCCCCCTATCAGATCTTCGGGTGGGGACTACTCTGGGGGAGTCATGGGAAAGTAAAACAAGGAAAGAGATTAGGATTGGTACATGGATTATTAGGAGCTTATATAGGCCTAGGGCACTACAATCAATTATTGATTAAGTGAATAGGTTTGGATTAGATATTGTGGCTATACAAGAGGCTAGATGGTTAGGAAATGGTGGGGTAGAATCAGGCGAATATGTGGGTTTTATTTTTATGGAGGATCAGACACACATAGTTTAGGCACAGTCTTTATAATCCGCAGAAAGAGTATGTCAATAGTTAAGGACATAAAATACATTAATAATAGGATGTCAAAAGTATAGTGGTAGCAGGAAGGTGGTAATATATGGTAATCATCAATTTATGTTATACTATAGAAGACAAAGATGAACTAGAAAAGGATAGTTTCTATGAGGAGCTAGAACAATTGTTTAACCAGTTCCCAACCTATTACATTAAAATTATGATAGGTAATTTTAATGCAAATATAGGGAAGGGAGGATTATTCTTTAGACCTACAATAGGAAAGGAAAGCTTGCATGTTGTCTGTAATGATAATAGAACAAGATTGTTAAATTTTGCCACTTCTTATAACCTTATTGTGAAAAGTACTTGCTTCAAGCATAAGGATATTTATAAATATACTTGGACTTCCCCAGATGGAAATACACATTATCAATCAGATCACTTGCTGATAGATAAAATACATCATACAAGATTACTGAAGGTCAGGTCATATAGGGGTGCAGATTGTTATTCATGCCAATACTTGATAGTAGCAAAACTTATGGAACATCTTTCAGTAACAAAAAAGAAAAATCTCTCAGGGCAAGTTAGAATGATATTATGTAGAAAAACTGACAGATGGTGAATGTAGAAATAGATATCAAATTGAAATTTTAAATAGGTATGCTGTCCTAGAGTGCTCACAAGCTGATAAGGAAAACATGAATCCAGAGAAACAGTGGGAAATTATCAGGTATTATATTAGAAATGCAGCAAAGAGTGCAAAAAAAGTAGGAATAAACCATGGTTTGACAACATATGTTCATAATTAATAGAAGAGAGAAGGGAAGCAAAATTATATTGGTTAGAAAGTCCTAGTGAATTGAGCTTAAATTCATTTAGCAGCATATTCAGAAACAATTTAAAAAAAGAGAGTATTTAAAGGGTAAATTTAGTGAGTTAGAACTAAATAGGAAGAATGAGAATATCAAAGAACTTAATTTAAGTATTAACAGTTGTAGGAAATGTTATCAGGCTAGGGCCCATTTATTGACAGTTTATAATCTGATGGCAAACATGAACAATGTTTTGAGTCGATGGTACGACCACTTCAGGCATATTTTGAATGCTCATGAAGAATCAGAATTGGGTGAGGGTATCAAAATCCATACTGGTGAACCACTAGTCCCAGAGCCAAGTATTAATGAAGTCAAAGAGGCTTTTAAGAAGTTAAAGAACCATAAATTTCAAGGCTTAGATTCAATTCCAGCAGAGTTAATAAAGAGAGGTGGTGAAATGTTAGTATTATAAATTCATAAACTGATATGTTACATATGGTACCATGAGGTATTACCACAAGAATGGAAAGAATGTACTATAATACCCATTTTCAAAATGTGAAAGTGCTGTTATATGCAGGTGATGCCGTATTAATGGATGAGAAGGAAAGTGACCTGCAGAATGCATTAAATTGTTTGAATGTGGTGACAGACAGAATAGATCTTCGTATAAATGTCTCCAAAACAAAGGTATTGGTTTTTGATAAGGACGGATTAAGAAATGATTGTCAGCTTAGTATAAATGGAAAACTGTTATAACAGGTGAATGATTTTGTGTATCTGGGCAGAATGTTCTGTAAAAATGAAAGGATAGATGGTGAAGTCGACAGACGGGTGAATGCATCTCGGAGAGTAGTTGTATGTATGTGGACTATTGCAAAGAATGAGGTATATCAAATGAGGCAAAGGTGGCAGTATATAAAAGTGTGTTAACGCCAACGTTGTTTTACGGATGTGAAATTTAGGCTTGTCAGGAGAAACACAAGAGCATGGTGAATGCGGTTGGAATGAGATATCTAAGAAATGTATGTGGAAAAACTCATATGGACAGAGTCAGTAATGAATGGATTCTGAAGGTGTGTGGTTTGAAAGGGAATCCAATAGGTCAATGTGAAAGAAGTGTCTTACGTTGGTTTGGGCATGTTGAGAGGATGAGCATGGATAGAGTGACGAAACAAATGTATGAAGGTAAGGTGTATAGATCAAAAGGAAGGGGCAGGTCACGTAATACGTGGCTAAATGTTGTAGATAAATATGTGAAAAAGAGAAACATTAAGAGTTTTAAGAATAAAAGAGCCTGTATGACTGAATGTATCGATAATGTAGAAGCCAAGGGAGTATATAAGGATAGGGAGAAAGTTAGTGAGGATTGATTAAGTTCGAAGTTGTTTTTTTGAGCTATATTCACAGTTTTTTTCCTAGCCTATAAGTTAATGTCGTGATTAGGGATGTATGTATTATATAAAACAGAGTGTAATAACTATAGAGGTATCTCACTACTAACAACATGATATACAATTTAATCTAACATAATTTATTAAAATTGATGCTATATGCAAATGAAAAAATTGGGATCAGTGTGGATTTCGACAAAATGGAACAACAACAGATCAGATTTACATTTTTTTGGCAAATATTAGGAAAAAAATGGGAATACAAAATGACAGTTCATCAATTTTACATAGATTTTAAATTGACCTATGATATTTAGATATTATATGGAGCAACATGTTTTACAGGGTTAATGAGTAAATATTTAGGAACAATTTTAATCATCAATAATAATATTAGAGTGAAAATTAGGAAAATAATATATTCGGGAATAGTATGCTACTACCCACTCAGTATATTGTTGACATCTTACCTGCTGTCAAGGAATGTAAAACTCAGAATATATAAAACAATAATTTTACCGGTTCTCTATGGGTGTGAAACGTAGTCTCTTACTTTACATGACAAACACAAATTTAGGGTGTTTGAAAACAAGGTGCTTGAGAAGATATTTGGTTCAAAAGGGAGTGGAGTGGAGGAGGTTACATAATGATAAGTTGCATACCCTGTACTCATCTCAAGACATTGTTAGGATAAGCAAGTCTTGTAGATTACGGTAGGCAGGTCATGCACCACCATTGGGAGAATCTAAAACCATGTTCAAAGTATTGACTGGCAAAATCATTTGGAAGGATGTAGATGCAGATGGGAGGATAGCATTAAGAATGGACCTGAAAGATATAGGGTGTGATGAGGGGGACTGTATAAAGCTAACTCAAGTTAGGAATATGTGGCATATTCCTTTTTAAGTGCGGCAATTAACTTTCGAGTACTTAATGTCATAGAGTAAGTAAATAATGAATAATGCTAATGAACATGAAAATCTTAATTTCTTATTGTTGGGATGAATTAATCCAGCTCCTCTTTAATCCATACAATAATATCCATGTAATGATTTGCTAGACATCTTTAATAGATGGGTATTTAAATAAAGCTATCCACATACTTGCAGGGCTCGTGCTACAATAACACAGTTACCTTGTACATAAAAAGCATTTAATTCATTTTATGGAATAGATTTTCATCCCATTGTACTCTATTTAGTAACAAACCTTTAGAATTATTTGACTCTCAATGTAGGCTACTAAATATTAGCTTTACTCTGTTAATGAATTTGCAAACTGTTCTACTGTTATCACATATTCTATATCAAGAAAAAATATATTTTACTATTATTTCAAAAGTGAAACAAACACTAAGTATTAAACTATCTGTTATATATTTTATATTGATTGTGATCCAACTGGTATTTTTTTAAGATATAAGTTATTTGAAATTATCTTGAATTTTTTCAATTGTGTTACTTTCAATCAAATGTGTTTTAATTTACTATCAATAAACTTGATATGTTGATATTTCAATTTATGTTAACCCACAATATTGAATTGTAATGCATTTGTTTTTTATTTGACTATTTCACTAAATCAAGTATTAATTTTAATATCTAATTTTTGAAATGTACATTGCTCTCTTACAGGTGGAAATGGCTATATTAATGACTATCCATGTGGTAGGTTACTACGAGATGCTAAGCTATATGAAATCGGAGCAGGGACAAGTGAAATCCGAAGACTTGTTATTGGAAGGGCTCTAAATAAAGAGTATTTGAAGAACTAGTCAAATACAAATATGTATGTACTTTTTTTTTACCCTGCAATGAAACACTCTTAACTTGACAAATTACCCTATGGCCATAACTTAAAAGCAACACCATAGTTAATTCATCAAGGAAAGACTGCTCACTACCTTTCAGGGTGTACAGAATATTCATTCATGCATATAGGCTATATAAAAAAATATTTTAATAATTCTGTTTTAAATAAAATATATGAAAATCTAAATAATTCCATAAAATTGTTAAAGTTTGGGTTGATATGGGTTTGTCTCGAGGTTGAGTGTGTGTTGATTTTTTTCTCGGTGATGTGTTTCTTCGTTCTCTGCCCTCTTGTTATGTCGCAATGTTACTGCGTGTCCGGTTATGGGAGGGTAGTATGGGTGGAGGAGGTTATTGGTGGAGGCCGAGTCTACTGGGTGCAAGGGTGCTTGTGTGGAGTATTCTCATCTTCGTCTGAGAAAGAGGAATCTTGTCTAAGGATGCTAATACCAAGTCAGGTGGTCCCAGGGGATCAAGGTGGAGGGGATGTTGCTGGGGTTCTGATGTGTGGCTGGAGAGAAGGAATGAGGATTAGGTGTATTGAGGACATGAGCAAGGTTTGGTAATGGATGGAGGGAGGAAGATGGAGTTTGTTGTTGGGCTGTAGCCATCGTCGGTGAGCTTCTATGGCTCCTTCCCTACCTTTGTTCCTCTACCCTTGAAATGGGTCATGGAAAGGTGCCCTAAATTAGCTTTATTATTCCTGTGGAAGCGTTAAGGCAACCAGCTAGGGTCGTTACCTTGTAAAGACAAGGATGCATAGGCAGATGGCCAAGGGCAATACCTTGCATGGTCAAGGTTGCATAGACAGCTGGCCAAGGATACAGCGGCAGCCGGCTAAGGGCGTTAACCTGTATGTAAGGTCAGGAAAACTGAGGCAGCAGACCAAGGATGCTATCTCAGAGCTCGGAGGCAGACACAGTCAGAATTAAAAAGTATTTTGTTTATTTGATTTATGATCCTCTGAAAATCTTTGCATAATGTCCCTAATCCATTTTTGTAGGGAACACTTTCACTAACCTAGTAGGGTCCATAAACAAACATAAAAAAAAAACCAACAGATAGATATAAAATCTTAAAATCTAATTTACATGTTAACACAGGATGATATGACAATAAATAATATCTACAATTTCATTAAATGAGTTTCTTTATCCAGGTACTATTTACAGAATGAATGTATGTATGTATGAATTTATGAATCTCCATAAACTCAAGTAGCACTATCCACGGTTGTTTCCTAAACTCACAAACTCCTTTAGAGCAGGGTTTGGTGGCTCACTTGGGAAGGTTTTTTTTCGCCTGTTACTAGCAAATGGCGAAACAAACATATTGTTAAAATATAATAATTTTAAATATAAAAATAAAATAGGCTTAAACACATTAATAGATATACCTACTAAAAAAAAAATCACAATAGCACATCAGGAAATTCAAAGTTTCAGTAACAAATTTAAAAGATATAGGATATACAATTTTAGGATGGGATGGTCATTTACCATTTTGTTATTATGAAATAAATGTGCTATTTACTGTTGCTAGCACCTTAAAAAAAATGTGTGTAAGTATTTACTTTGGTAGTAAACTTTTAGGAACAAGGTTTTCCACATTTTTTTTTATTGGTGTGACATTTCTTCATGAATATAGGATATACAATTTTATGATGGGTTGATCGTTTACCATTTTGTTATTATGAAATGAATGTGCTATTTACTGTTGCAAGCACCTTTAAAAAAATTTGTAAAAGTATCTACTTTGGTAGTCAAACTTTTAAGAACAAGGTTTTCCACATTTTTTTTATTGATCGTACATTTCTTCATGAATTATTTGTAGAGGTTTTTTAATTTTTGTTTTAGGAGCTATCATTATCGTTTTCTCTTCTAATATGACTGTAGTTCTATAAGTATTTTTTATTTGCTATAGTTGTCTAAAAAATTAGTTTTTTCTACTATTTTTACTTTATTTTTGACAATGAGGTTTCTTATCCTTTAGAATATATGCATTCATCCTTGTTCCATTATCTTTAGTTTGATGTTCCAAGAGAAATGTTTATTCAAAGTTGTGTTTGGAAATTTTTTGAATTTATTTATTGTTTGATATGTGTTTGGAAGAAGGTACAGGAAAAATGGATAGAAAACATATAAAAGGGAACAAACACAATATGGCTTTTACAATGAAAAATACACTGTTCACACTTTATATTGCTGCCACTGGACAAAGAGGTAATGGCTGCCTCTTAAAGAAAATTGATCGTTACCACCCAATCCCCCGACCGAGGTTTCATTCTATCATAACTCTTAAGGAGGAAGTTTGAAACCTGCAACAAAACTTCCTAAGCAAGTAAACCAAAAAACACAAAAAGGAATAAAAAGGAAATTAGTAAAGACAAATTTGACACTTAAATAGGAACATGTAAATAGAACAAAAAAAAGTTTAGGGCAAACACAGGAAAATGACATTGGATGAGACTATATTGAATTTATTTTTTATATTTGTTGCTGAATATAAATGTCCAGATTTTTTTTAGAAAACTTACTAGGAAATTTGACATATTAGGTTTGATAAAAGTTCTCATCTTTCTAGAAAATTAGACAAATTCACTTTGCTTGAAATATAAATTTTAGTACAATTAAATTTGTAAATTAATGTATTATTGAGGGAAAATCTATTTTCTTTTTATTTTAGCAGAATATTTGCATGTAATGGGCATTTGTGGTTAAAACTGAAAGGCGGATCTGTTGACATGCTAGCGAGTTGAAGTGAAGGGAGAATGCAAGGCTAGGGAAGTGGGGAGAAAGTTAGTGAGAATGGATTGAATACAGAGTTGTTGTTTTTTTTCTTTTTAAGCTATATGCACAGTTTATTGCCTACCTCGTAAGAGAACAGCGTGCTTAGGTATGTATGTATGTAACTAATAATTTTGTGGAGCTGTTCACAATTTTTAATAACAAAATATAGGATTGGACTTATCATCCCTTGGGCCAATCATTTGGTTTATTTTCTTTACAACAGGCAATATTAGGTAAATTGCAAAATGACATTCATTTTTAAATACAAACAATTTTATTGGGGTATTCTTTGTTCACTAACTTAATAAAACATTAAAAAATAATCGTAATAAAAACTGAAATATGCTCTGGCAACTATTTGAATAAGGGGAAGGGGTACATTGTATATAAGTGTCTTAGACCTTTTTGATATAATTCCAAAATGTTTAACTGTGAATAATAATTATTTCAAAACCAGCACAAAGTAATTCAAAGGCAAAGATTCTGTTAATTGTGTTCATGTTTTACATGAAGTATTAGTTATTATTACAGTGTAACCTGGATAATTCAAACTTTAAGGGACCAGTAAAAAATTCGAACTATCCAAAGATTTGAATTAAATAAGTTTCATATAAGGAATTGAAAAGAATCACAGTTAAGTTTGCAACCAAGCTCAAAAACTTTATTTAATATATTTGGACATAATCTGTTCACAATTTCTTTAAAAAGTCAGAGATTTTAATCTGTTTTCCTGATTTAAGTCTCTCAGTGTATGATTCTAATTGATTTATTGACAGGAAAATTGAATCACATTGTTGCGACTTTCAAAACAACGCCCGAGCTCTTGGATATGGTGTATGGCTTCTGCCACACTCAGGATAGGCCTTTCCATTTAACATATTTGGACATAATCTGTTCACAATTTCTTTAAAAAGTCAGAGATTTTAATCTGTTTTCCTGATTTAAGTCTCACAGTCATAGTGTATGATTCTAATTTCACCACATACTGCCACATCTTCACCACGCTGACGAAGTCCACATAGGAGATAGCAGGATCAGGAGTAACTTCCTCCCAGTTGTCAATAGCTGGCACAGCTTCAGTCACAGTTTCTCAATCATTTTCTTTCTTGATAAAGCCAGCTTTTTTGAAAACAGTTTTCAATGGTCTCAACTTTCACTTGGTCCCACGCTTGCTTACACATTCTTGAGGCTTGAAGAATGTCAAGCAAAATTTTTTGAGTAGACAAATCTCCAGCAAGAATTTTTTCAACCAACAATTGTCTGTAGAAATGTTTTAGGTTCTTAATTATTCCTTGGTCTATAGGTTGAATAACCGATGTCATATTTGGCGGGGGAAAAATAACCTTTACATTTTCCAAAAGGGAAACTCTTTTATGAGCAGTGAAATTGTCATTGAATAAAAGCATTGTCAGATTTTGTTTGCCAAACTGTTTGTCGATTTTTAAAAGCCATTTTTCAAACAAACACCTATCATCCATGCTTTTCCATTTTACTCATATTCCACTGGGTTCGATTTTACATTTTTGAAGCAACATGGGTTAGCCGATTTTCCAATCATTAACAATGGCAGCTTTTCATAAATCCATCTAACAGTGTTGTTCTATCTTTACTAAGCTTTCCCCCACTGCACTGTTGTTCACCTTTAAATGCAAGAGTTTTGTCCGCAATACACTTTTAAAAAAATCCTGTCTCATCGACGTTAAAAATGTTTTTCTGTTCTATGTCCTGGATCATTTCTTTCAAGTCTTCCTTCCATCTATCAGCAGACCGCACATCAACAGCACCACTTTCACCACGTATAGCTTTGAAGGAAATTCCGTTTTGTTATTTGAATCCATCTAACCACCCTGCACTCGCTTTGAAATCTGCTTTTCCTAATTCTGATGCGAAATGTTCAGCCTTTGCTCTAAGAAGAGGGCCGCTCTCTGGGTTTTTCTTGTCTTGTGCTTGTTTGAACCACTTCAATACACAGTTGTCCACATATGGGTTTCCCTGTCCACTTAATCTTTTCCTATCTTGTCCACAATCATTTTCATTGCTCAAAATTTTTGTTGGTTTTTAAAATATGTTGAAAGGGTGTTAGGGGGAATTCCGAAGGCTTTTGCAATTTCTGATTTCATTTTAAGTCCCTTTTCCACTTCCTTTATCACCGCTACTTTTTAGGCCAAAGTTAATTATTTATAGGACTGTGGCTTGGACTGTGACATCATGATACATACACTCACAAACACTCTGTACAATAGGGACTAAAAACAACAAAAACTAAACAAAAAACTTGCACGTCACAAAAATATCGCTACAACCGAATCACTAAAAACAGCGCACATAACCGCTCTAGAGGTTTGACCTTCACTAACAGAGTACAGAACTGTACGTGTAAACTATGGGGGGGGGG